>APFE030390777.1:1681-20667 GCA_000404065.3 Pinus taeda | reverse complement strand
ATTCGCTTCGAATTTGTTCACTTGGTTTGGAAGCTGTAGGGATTTTGTTCAGGAGTTTATTGAAGCGAGCATTAAATTCCTTAATTGGTTCCCTATGCTCTATGCTTAGGTTGGAGAGATCGTTTATTAAAGTAGCCAAAGACCTATCATCTCCATATTTGGTAAGAAACTACTCTTGGTAGGTGTTCCAACTGGTAATGGAACTAGAGGGTAAAGAGAAATACCAGGATCCTGCTGATCCTTGCAAAGTGTAAGGGAAAAGTCTAACAACAACATCTTGTTCTGTTACCCCTTTCAAGTTGACTGCCAACATGAAATTATTAATGTGCTCCTCGGCCTGGGTTCCATCATCTGGATTAAACTTGGGGAGCCATTTTTCTAGATAATCTGGTAATGGATGCAATGGTGCAGGCATATGGACTGCACCAGGTCTAGTCCATGGATCTGCCATTGTAATAGTACCAGTGGTTGGTGTTACCGTTGGGATTCCAGAGGTATGGGAAGGAAATAATATCGAGGAGTGAGCAGATTGAGATGTTGAGGCTTCTATTCCTTGGTGAACAACAATATGTAATGGAGGAGTGGATGGTTGACTTTGCAGATGGGGAGATGAAATGGATGATGTGGATGAAAGCTCTCCACTATCAGATCCTTCAGTATATTTCTTCGCTTTTTTCCTTTTGGGTAAAGGGAACTCAGTGGGTTCAATACCAAGCTTTTCGCTTTGAAGTCTGGTAAGTGGATGAGATAAATTGAACTGCGAAGTCACATTGTTTGTGATACCTCAGATTTCTGTGGCGAAATCGAGAAGCTCTGAAGTTTGTGGATAAGAGACTGGACTTCAGGGGATTCAAGACTTAATTGTTCTGGAGTATGATGGGTTTGAGCAGTGGTAGTTGATTCCTCTTCTTCTTGATTGTATGCTGGAGAACCAGCATGCGATCGAGAATAACGAGGAGATTTGGAGGGAGAATTACTCTTAGAATGGCTTGCAGATTTGGGTTTGCTTGCCATTCACAGTCAGTGCCCTCCTTCTAGCACCAAAAAATGTTGATGCCTCGAAATCGCTGCAACAACATTGGGGAAACCACCCGGTCCGGACCTTAGTACAGCTCCTTTTCCATTTGGGATAGTGGCTCCGACTGGGGATAACGGGACCAGTTTCCCAGAAATAGATAAATGGGATGGGTGAATGATTGATAGACTACACTAGCGGTGAGCGATAAATGGGATGGGTGAACAATTGGCTATTTAAAACCTGTCATCCTTTAAATGCCCATTAAATCGTTATTCGGGTGAATAATTCCCTTAAGCATGCAATGGACGTTTTGGTGGCTGAGCGCAGGTGAATGTAAGCGATCACGCTTTAAATATGAATGAATTGTGCTATCCCATCACTTAACAGCTTTTTATTGAAAACTGCGCTTTATCACATCGCATCGGGTGTATGACAAGTGCGCCTTAATGATGTGTATTAGATACCGCCGATTGCCGAATGCGATATCGCATCGGTGAAAAGCTCTGAGCGCATCAAGACTTAAGTGAAAGTAAACCGCCGATCGCCGATCACCGATTGCGCATCGCATCGGAGCTAATGGCATAGGGCGTTTTGAGATGCGCATGGAGTATTGCCGATCGCCGATTGCGACATCGCATCGGCGGAAAGCTTTGTGCCACTTATATATATTTCTTATGTCATTGCGATATGCGATCTTGCAATCGCTTTATCGCAATGACCAAGCTTCTCTTTATTTCTTTTAAATGGGTTTGTTCAAAAGGGTTTTATAAAATGCATTCATTTGATTATCGGACTTTTTGAACAATAAAAGTATTGATATCAATTTCACTTTAAAGGGACCCATTTCATAGGTTGATGTTTTATGAACAAAAATGATATGAAATGGGGGGTTGTTTGCAGAGCACAACAAGATGCAGCAGACTTGTCAGTCTTCCGATCATTATCAAGATGAACATGATTACAAACACCAAGAAGAAATGTTGGAAGAAATTTTTTATGACCCTCAGGAAGAGGAAAAGGTTGTTCATTTTTGTAATTCCTTGCAGCAGCTTACACCAAGGAATGATGATAATAATGAGGAAAATTACATTGTTTGTTGGAATCATTCAGAAAAGTAGTTGGATAGCTTGTCAAATAAATGTTGTGTAGTTGAGGATCAGTTGTTTGAAGATATAGAATGTTATGCGAATCATCAAACTAACCATGTGTTTTTTGACCCTATAGCTGACTACATGGAAGAACAGTTACACCTCATGCTGCCTTGGTTATTTCAATATCTTGCTTATTTTTGCTTCAAGCATAGTCAAGAGATTCAAGTGTCAGATCAGATCGACGACTGGCTTCATTGGAAGTTTCATGTTCCTTGAGCTACAAGTGGAGATTGCAGCTGATAGGGTAGGTAGGAATGTGAAAATAAGCCCAAGGTAGGTTGATTGAGCATCTGTTTCAGTAGGTGCAGTTTTAATTCTTCTTTCAGAAATCACTAAATGCTTGAGGAGTAGATTGGGCAGAAGTTCAGAGTTTTATTCTATAGGATGGATAGCGGCACTGGAGCTACAAGTTCTTAGTATACCACAAGGGCACACTATCCCTAGTGGAGCCACTATTATCACCCTAAAAAGTTTGTTTCTAAGCTTTGGAAAGTTTGCCTTGTTTCTAGTCATAGTCTTATAGGTTTTGAGTCATCTCATCTCAACAAGTGTCATTCTCTTTTCCAAAAAGTTTCATAGCCTCATTCCATGTCCTAAAAGCCTCACCATGTGTTTTGATATCAGTTTGATTCCAAAGGATTCATGTTAGTTTTGGTCTAGTCTTTCCATGGTTGTTTTCGTGTCTAAGATCTATAAAAGAGTCTTGTTGGTATAGTCAAATAGGGTCAACACTCCGTTCTTGCCCATCACTGGTCCCACATCACCTAAAATTCCATGTGTCAAACTTGTGTCAAGGTTTTCACAGTGAAAAAATCACTCTAGGTATTTTCATAGCACAGACAGTGTAAAAAACCAGTTTTGCGCTACAAAATCACTGAACTAGGAGTTTTCGTAGCGCGCTACGAAACCCCTGAAACAGCCTGTTTCAGCAGAAAAATTGTTTTAACTAGTTAACTTCCAGAAGGCTTCCTGAGCAGCTGAGAACTCAATTTTGAAAAATGAAAGAATATTTTATTCCTAACATGCTGAAATACAAAAACCTCTTTCAGTTTCTTCAAATTCATTCTGAGGTGGGAGGAATATATGGTTAAATTTGCGCTACGAAACTGCTGAAAGTCAAGCCTGGTCTTTTGGTTTTAGAAGTCTTTTTCAAGATCAGTTTCTGGTCACATTAAAAGGTATTTTGGAATTATGAAGGAGGTTTCTATTCATAAACTCTCCAGCTAAAATAACCTATCTCACTTTCTTCATAAGTGTTTTCAGTTTGGAGATAATAAGCTTTCTTTGAAACCCAAAATTCAGAGAACGGATTTTTCCTGTTTGACATGTGTTTTCCAAGGATGGATTTGGGACAACTGGAGAAGTATTTTAAAAACCCAAGAGAGGTTTTTGTTCTATACATCATGGAATACAAAAACGTCCTTCAGTTGGGAAAAATGTGTCATGGATGAGGAGATAAAGGCTCTGTCCCACGTGCCATTTTCAGGGATCCTAAACTTAAAAACAGGGAAACATGTTCCCTAATTTCTACGGTTTGTCTTCAGCAGTCAGATGACCACGTGGGAGGCTTCATCAAATTCGACTTCTTGAGGTTGAAAGTTGTCAAATAATGCTTTAAATGCTTAGATAAGGTTGTTATAATCATGATAAGGAGGTACACTCCTAGTTGTATTAGGTCACTAGCACTCCTAGTTAACAGCTAGTTCTAATTAATGGTTTGTTTTATGGTTAGAATAGGTGTCACTGATGGCAAATTCGAATTCTCTTGATGATGGATGATGGAATCCTAATTCTAAATGCTTTATATAGAGCAAGAGGTCGAATTAGCAAAGGGTTGGAGATTTTTGGCACAGTTGTTGCTTTATGTGAAGGAATACAATCAATAATGCAAAAAGGTTTTCTTGAACAAAACTGAGTTTGATAGAGTTCTATCCTTTCTTGATGTATGCATTATTTTAATTACTTGCAGTAGATATTATTGTTAATACTCAGAATTTGTAATCTAATGCTCTGAATTCCTTTAACAATTAGATGACTGTGTTTTATATTTGAACCATCAGCACTAGATCACATTGCTATTATTCAAAATTCACTACCATGTGCTTTGATTTCTTTTAGTAATGGAGTGATTGTGTTGAGAAATAGATCTCATTGCTATTACTCATAACTCATAACCTTATGCTCTGACTTCCTTTAGTAATGATATAATTGTGTTTTTTAGAATCTTGTGAGTAAACCACCTTTGAACCATCAGCAGTAGATTTCATTACTGTTACTCAAAATTCATAACCCTATGCTCTGACTTCCTTTAGTAATGAAATGACTCTTTTGACCTATGCTATTGAGTGAGTTGTCTTTGTTTAAGAACCTTATTTGTCTCAGCTTTCATGTCAAGAAATCTTGCCACTAAATTTATTGACTTGTTGACTCCATACCCCAATGGTAGCAAGCCTTCATCTTTTTAACCTACAAACGCACAAAACTAAGATAGAGTTAGCCATATATATTATCATTAATTAATATCATTAACGCTTGAGAGAGCCCTCTCAGGCTGAGGAGGCTAAACCTCAGCCAAAATCTTGGTTTGAAATAGTTACACTGAGATATTCTGATCAGCAGCCTATCAGGGACCTATTTTGGTGATAACAGGAGGTACTCCAAGCCCTAGTGTTTGAGAGTTGGAGGTCAAAGTGCCATAAGTAGACTTGTGGGCTTAGAACCGAAGCCTGGGGTTTTTCACCCGTAAATATTTGGGCCAAAACTATGATAATTCTTCAACATGCGATGGATGAGGATGATAGCTCTCAGCGAGTTGATTCTAACGCAATGAGAATAATCTAATTCTGAGTTTTTGGTGAGGATTTATGAATTTTTGAAGTCTAATGTTGGGTTGGCATTATATGACTTAAGGTCGGCTTAAGTTTAGCAAGCCTCCTTGACAGTTGGGCAACCCTAGAGTGACGTTGGAAGGAGCCCCTCTTTTGGATATAAATATAGGGTGATATGTGAGGTTATTGCACATCGAAAGAGAGAAACATTAAGGAAACATTAAGAATGAGGGACAACAAAGCAGTGAAGAGGGAGATACCAATGTTTTTTTGGAGGAGAAGAGGACAGAATAACATGAGGGACTATGGCTAGTTTGGGTGCCTCTTTGACTGCGTGGAGGGTTGTCTCATGCCACAACAAGGACGAGTAAGGAAATGTGTGAACGCAAGTGAAAGAAGAAGCGATTGGGCCTATTTGATGGTTCGATTAAGGGTGGACAATCCCAAATCTACGCTATCGCAGACCTGTAGGTGGATATCTAGAGCAGCCACAATACTTGAAGGAACACCAAGGTTTTTTGGAGGCTAGGACAACATCAAAATTCCTCGGCCTCACAAGGAAGGACAACATCAAAATTCCTCAGCCTCACAAGGAAGGACAACATCAAAATTCCTCGGCCTCACAAGGAAGGACAACTGCACTCAAGGGAAGTTGTTCTGGGCTAGTTGACATGGGTTCTCATGCTAGAACAGGCCAAGGAGATCACAGACCTGTGGAGACTAGGCCACAGACCTATGGTGGTTGTTTGGAGGGCTAAACAAGCCTAATCTGGGTGTTGTAGTTGTCTATCAAGACAAAGAATTGTAGAGGCTTGTAGATTTGAGGAGGTCACAGTCTTTGGTGGAGGTTTTGATCTCAGATGGTAGGTTGTTGTGGGCTGCAAGGATGCCCTAACCAGTGACTAGAATTCATTCCATGAACAACATATGAAAGGTATGTTATTTCTCTAGTTTTTCCTTGTGTTGGGTCACAATTTGTGATCAATATTGGATCGGTTAGTTTTCAGCCCGTCAGAACCATTTTTTGGAGTTGCCTTGGGCATGAAGGAAATCCAACTAGGAGTAGATCACACGGTTGATGGTGTCCTAGTAGAGAACAAGTTGTTGATGCTCAGATTTGTGCAATAGCTCCTCTATTGCAAAGCAAAGGGAAGAATGGTGGAGTTTGTGGGCAGCCATGTGTAAGGGTCTTCCAAGTGTGGGGATGTCCTAAGTAAGTGCAGATGTTATAGTGTGGAGTTGGTCTCTCATGTATTGTTGGAGGGCAGCATGAGAGAAGACCAAGTGTGGACATTGTTTGGCCAATTTAATGTCTTTAAATTGTCAATAATAATTTATCAACTAGGGTAGATATACTAATGAAGTATAGGTGCACTATATGTGCTAGAAGTTATTTCTTATGTCATTATGTTCTTGTTAGGGTCTAAACTTAAGATTAGTATGGAGATGGTGTCGTTAATTATATTAATGTCTCAATCCCTAACATTATCAGTTAATTTCTTAGGAGTTATTCTCTATTGAATCAATTTATGGATGATATGATAATGATTCTAGATTTTACTTGTGTTATACTATTTTGGATTTTTGTCTTGAATTTTTATGCTGCAACTCCAATTTACCAAGTGCAAGAGAAATCTATTCTATCAAACTGTAAAGGAATACTATCTGAATTCAATTTCTAAGGAGAAGACTCTCACACTTTTACTTATTCAATTTCATCCAAACAAGACAATCTGAACAACAACTACGATATGAATTAAACACAGTTGGACTACACTAGATAAAAAGAAAATGAAATAACCATATTATACCAGAAAAATCAATTCAAATAGCAGGTTAAACTAGGTATAAAGCAAAGGGAAGTGCTCATGCATATAACGATTCATTGGCGAACTCATCATACTGCATTTCTTCACACAAAAACACAATATTCAAGTAATGAAAGAAATCTAATTTCAATTGGTTAAAGACCTGTTACCAGTCATAGGGGCCCTCCACGAATCAGTCCATAATCTCCAATCAACGCAGTGCATACAAACATATAACCAATTCTATTACTTGCAAAACGAAATTTAACAAATTGCGTAAAAAATTACATCATCCGGGGTGCACCAAAGCACTGTGCGGACATAGTTTTTATAATAAGTCTTTGGCATAATAGCATGAGCATTTTAAGCCTAAATATCCTTATTTCAATTAAACTATATCGCTAAACATTCGATTTTCTATTCTGAAAGCAAATCATTAAGGTTTCGATGAAACTCGGATTTTGTCTCGATGACAATCTTGAATTTGACTTTGGGGTTTGACCGTGATATATTTAGTGATCATCTTGATTAACTGGTTTGAGGGAATAGGAAAGAATCCACTAGGGGACTATTCCTTATCCATTTGTATCTTTCTTCGCTGAGCTAGAGCTTCTGAACCTTGCAAACAATGGAGACAGCTGCAGAAATATGGATTAGTTGCAGAAACAGAGCAATTCCATAGCCAAATTCATTCTTTAACAAAACAATAGGGTATATAGACAAACATGAAGAAGAATACATGTTATTTCTTACCTTTAACAAAACCTTGTGTCTATTGCATTATTTAGGTGATAATTATAGGAAAAGGGAGGAAATATAGGCAAAAAGGGATGTCAAGGTAAGACAATATTTGGACTCAACAGACATGATTGGGCACTTATGGTCTGCTGGAGGATAGCGTGATAGTGTTTAAGATGGAGCCTAGTGAGCAACACCTTGATGGACAAAGGTGGTTGAAAGACAGGAAGTTTTTGAGCTCAAGGGTCTGATCAACTGGGAGCAGTTTGTGGAGCCCGAGACTTGTGTGTGGAGAAATATTTCTACAACAAATGATGGGAAAACCTCCTAGCCCGTGTTCATTGTGGGAGATGGACATCTTGCAGTGATAGGTGGCAGCCCTTCGTGTGCTATGTTGGTCATCATTGGTACAACATAGGAAGACCATAATGGGATGAAGCCCGTGAGTAGCTGAGGAGCAGCAATGGGCAGATTGTGAGTTGTTCATAAGTGAAGCTGTGAACAACTCGACAGGAGTCTTGATGTGTTGTGGCCTTGATGGATGAAGGCACAACTTGTGAGAAGATTGGATAGCCGAGATTCAATGGCTAGATGGAATTGGAGCATTGATAGAGGCAGCAGATGCAAATCAAGAGTTGAAGGACCGAGTAGGTATAAGGTACGACCGAGAGGAGCTGAGAGAGCATGTAACAGCTAGATGGTTAGAGTATCTTGTTGAGGACAGATTGGTTGTCAATGGACTGAAAACAAGTCCCAGTTTTGTATCTTGTACTAGTGGATGTATGAGGGTACTTATCCCTGGTATAGGAGCCCTAGACTATTGTACAATATGTTGTTTAATATAACGAGGTTGGGTTATTGTACAAAATTGTAAAAGGTTGTCCATATTCTGTGCACGTGTGATTTACTGTTGTTTATATTCTGTTGTGCAAAGTAGTATCGTTGAGATTCTTGGTTTGGTAGTGTCAGAGATTTTAAGACTCTATCCTAGACCCAAGATTGTGGAAATTCAAAATTTCTCTCTCCTCTCTCTCCAATGTGGGAGACTATTTGTACACATTTATGAGCTCTTTAGTGGAGGCATTAATTCTTTGACCCTTTCTTGACCCTCACATGTGGGAAAGAATAGGGTTTGTTGGCCAAAAGGAGTAAGACACTCTTGTGTTTGACTATTTTGACCTCAAGCATGGGAAAGGGTTGGAGTGCACCACCTAACATCTAAGAGAGGGCCACACATGTGAGGAAGTTAGTTGGGAGTTAGTTATTTACCGCTTGTATTAAGAAAACCATTTCATGATGGCACATGGTTTTGTAATGATGGCTTAGGAGACCTCTCTTCCTATAATAGGATGGCACTCCTCTCATTTGTACATGGTTGGAAATGGAATAAAACTCTCATTTTCTCACTATTGGTATGAAATTTTTCTTGTCTCTTAAGCATTTAGTCCCAAGTTAGAAATATAAAGGATTTTGGGCATGCACATTACATTGAAGGAAGGGGCTAGTGCAACATCAAAAAACGCAAGTAAGATATGGAGTGTTCCTATGTTGTTTCGTTGTGAAAATATTTAAGCTAAATCTTGAGTATTGGGGTTGACTATTTTCAAAATTTAATTCTTTATTCAGATTTGAGCTTAGAAATTTTAATTTATTTTAGTTGCATTACTTACACTAAATCTAATACTAGTCTAGCCTCTCTTTGATTTCTATGCAATCCAGCTTCCTAAAGTGATGTTTTCCAAGTATTCACCAGGGAATGTGTAGAAACTTCAAAAATACAAGGCAAAAGGACTTTTGCTTGAGGGTAAATATAAGACTCCATGCCCATTAGAGGCATTTAGGGCCTTTTCTTTTCTTTTCCAATCGTCTCTTTGAGTTTTTCCTTTAACTTTTGTTTACTTGTAGCCTAGGACTTGTGTATCTTTACCTTTAGAACTAAGTTTCCTTTTTCCTATTTCAATGAGCTAATTTCTTCATCTTTTGTTACAAACAGATTTTGTTCTACAGGTCGACCATAAGATATGGCATAATATCTAGATTTATTTGTTGTTTGTATGATATTATCTATGGGTCATCCATTTAAAAGGGGCCCATTCCAAATTGGCTTGCATTCCTTTTATTTGATATAAGGATTTATTGTGTTTCCTCAAATTTTTTAACTTAGATCATGTCCTGCTAATAGTTTTTCTCAAGGTTTATCATTTGAATTTAGCATAAATGAGGTTTTTATTTAGTTTCATTGCACATAGCTTTGCATCTAACCCTAAGTATAAATAAACTCAAACACTTCAATGTTCAAACATCTAGTGAGTTTTCATACCTGGAAATGAATGGTCAACATTGCCACTTGCTCTCTAATATGAGGTTTTATGCTAACATTGCACCATTGACAAGTGGAAAATCAATTTGGAAGGGGACAATGATCTAAGCTTTCGAATGTATCCATGCATCTTAGAATACTCGAAAGTTGTAATTTTATCTTCATATGCAGACGACATGTTTTCTGCACCAAATTGCAGCGAAAGTCTCCAAATCCAAATCAGGAGAAGAATATCTCAATTAAAGCTCGAAAAAGAGTGAACCTAGATCTGATATAATAAATACACGTGAAAAATCTAGTCGAATCGATAGCGCAACCAGAATTGAATAGCATATAAGAGTATGGAATCTACTGCGAAATCATAATCTAGTCAAATCTATAGTGCAACAAGAATTGAATAGCATAGAAGGGTATGGAATTTGCTGTGAAATCATAAATATTATGAGCAAAGAAAGAGTGAGCTGAGTCCCAAACCTGGCAAGGGGGAATAGTGGTGGGAAAATAAATTTTAATAGGTCCATTTAGATTTTAGAGTAGCCGCCAAATTAGGTTTTAATAGGTAGTAAAATCTTATAGAGAAATTTCTATGGTCGCTTAGGCTTTCATTAAGTTTATTATTCTTTGAGAAAAAGGAGGTCATGTCACATAGAAGTTATATGTAATGATGTTGAAGATAAGTAATAATGGTAGTATAATTAAGGCATCAATAAAAACTATATGACACCTCTTTAATATATGTAAGTATGTTCATATAAGGAGGGAAAATGGACGATCTTTACACATGAGGGAAATATCTATCAATCTTTAAGGAGGTGAAAAATATGCTTAAATTTGTAAATATTGTTATCAATAAACTTAAATAGTTATAGGCAGCCCATTATTTTTTAGGAAGTTCACTCAGAGCTTAAAAATACTTTATTAGAAGATAGCCATAACTTAGAAGGCCTTGACATGTGTTGTTAAGGGAGACATGGGATAAATTTTGACTAAAGGAAATAAGGGGTACAATAAGATCAATGTATAGCACCTACTCAAGTCACGAAATATATACCCAAACCATCAAGATGACACACTTCTATGAGAAAAATTATGAAACACCATGGAACAACTCAGATTAAAACTTATATCCAAAGCATTAAGAGTTAGAACAAAGTGTTTAAGTGAACACAATAAAAATAGTACACATTGGACATAATATCATATACACATGGATCATACATATCCAACTAAATGTGGTACCTAAAGGAAGCTCTTCCTACACATAGTGTCCTAGATGGCTAAAGCAAGGTGTGATCAAACAAACGATACATACACTAATTACATATAGATTTGTATACCTTAGATGGAAAATAACCAATGTGATAGGAATCATATGGGTTGAGATGATAATCTATTAATTTTAGTTAACAATGGTATGTTATATGCTTAACACAATTACTTCAATGTTCCTTAAGCAACCCAATAGTAATTTCAATTTAGATTTCCAGTAGCAATCACATTGATAGTAAAAGTAGATAAAACATAAAACAATATGCAGAAGACAAGCCAAGACAAGAGGACACCAAATTTGGAAAATGGCAGGGAAAAATCCCAATGTTGGGAAAACCCTTTGATCAATTCTTCTTATTATTATATCAAAATTCAGCAAAGAGAGAGAGTACAAAAGTCAAATTGACTTGCCCAATTCAAAGTCAAAACAATCCTGTCAATTTATGCAGTCAAACTTCAACCATAACTAGAAAGTCAATGTTGGTCAAATCAACAACCAATCATCCTCAGTCAAAACTCAACCTATTCAGGAGGTCAAATTCAACCTAAAATAGCTCGGTCAAACTCGGTGAAAGGAGAGAGAAAATTTGTTATAATTTTTTACGGTCAAACTAGAGTCAACCTTGAAGTCAACGATGGCCAAATTGCCCATATTCCCTTAATTTTTGTGCCCAAAAATGTGGCCTAAAGAGACAAAAAATATCCTCCAAAAATCATAGTCAAAGCTCGTCAATAAATCCTTGATCAATGCTAGTCAAACTTGGTCTGCTGTCTAAAATTTCAGTGCTGCAATTCAACCCAGAAAACTCGTCCCTCTACCACACCTGTGAGAGAGGAAAGTTGCCTGATAGTTGTATGAAACAATGAGAGAAGGAGAGAGAAGAATGTGTGAGTGATGATGATGCCAAATGAGGTGTGAGGTCACTTGTATTTATACAATTCACTGTGGGTGAAGAGACACATCCATTGGGCTTCTTGAGCCTACATGTTGATGTAGCCAACCTAAACAATAGGTACATGTGTTCAAAAATCACACTTCCACTTGTCTAAATGAGATGATCTTTATATCAATTTTGGTCCTCTCGAAAAGATGAATTTAATGCAATCATCATCTCCATCGAATGATCTATCTCACGATGAAATTTGGCCCTAGTTGCCAATTTTAACACAATCAAAATTTTAAAATATCCTCTAAAAGCCCAAATAGAAAATGGGGTAACAGATCCCATGACTTCCAACTTGTGGTCTGTGGTGGGAAATCCTCAAAGTATGTCTGAAGAAATATGTCTCATTGAGGCCGAGATCAAGAAGAGGTATGATGCCTCACTAATTTGGTAGTTGAAGAAGTTTGAATCTTGGTTTGTTAACTTAGCCCTAAGTAGGCAAGGAAACATGGAAGGAGGTGACCCCCTTGGAAGAGTTTTATAGGGGAAGGCCACATAAGGCCTTATATAAATATCTAAATTAAAGTACCTCCCTCATAAAAGGTTCTAAACATGTATTTAAAGAATGTAGATAATGACCCATCCAAATGTTGATAAAAACAATAGAACATCCCTTGAATCTCATAATAAATGGGGGCATATATAGATGAGGTGATCCTTTAATTATATCTCATGTATATGGAAAAGCTAACGGATGTTATTAAGAAGATCGAGGAAGGTCATTATGATTAGTTTCAACTCAAAATGAATGTAAACCTACTTTTAACGCACCAAGGGGGTCTAAAGGGCAGCATCCGGTGCTCTTATGCGTATGTGGTTAAACAAAAAGGTCCCCTTTCATTTGCATGAAGTGTTCTTGGTAAAAATCCATGTTAGAGTCGAGGCCCTGAAAAGATGAAGTCTAAGTACATTGAATGTATTGTCTATAAATAATCTCTCTAACAACCTGACACAAACATACAATGATGTCATTTACATTGGAGTTGTAAATCACTTGAATTGTGTTACAACTTTAATCACTCCCCCACAAAAATGTGTCATGCTTCCTTGTGATGATGCTTCAACCCTATTGGAGAAAAATCTCACAATGCAAAAGGAATTTAAACATGATGTAACTTTAATAGTGCCCCGCATTCACCCCCTAGCTCACCACTCATGGCTAATTTAAGGCTATTTCAGGCATTGATGTGGATAATATCATTTTTTTTTTAATTTTCTCTTATGTATATTATTCTACATTGACACAATTAAATTTAGCAGTTAAGGACTTAAGATTTAGGGGATTTATGTGTTAGTGTTTAAGGGGTTAGCAGTTAAGGTGTTTAGGTGGTGAAGGTTTAGGGTTTAAGGGTCATACGTTAAGAGGATAAGGAGTTATGGCTTAGGAGCTGGTTCATGGATTATAGGTTAGGGGTTAGTGTCTTAAGATTTAATGAGTCAAGGGGTTTATGGGTTATGAGTTTTGAGTGTAGGGGTTAAGGGATTATGGATTACGAGTTAAGGGGATAGGGAATTTAGTGGTTATGGGTTAAGGGCTTGTGGTTTGTGATAATTGGACTCCTAATCCCCTTATCACCAATATTGGGGGTTCCCCTATCAATTTATTTTGCTACCTTCCATCTAGATCCCTTAGACCCTATTAAATTAAGTCCTAAGGGAACAGGAATCCATGTAACTTAAAAGACTCTCCATTTTAGAATCTTCATCTCAAATATGGAAAATGAGACCTCAACCAAATCAACATATTTTCAATAGACCTCCCATATTAATGTGTTTGAGCAAGCAAGTTGGAGAATCTTCACTTGTTAGTGTCCAACAAGCAGATAAAACATCAAAAACTCAATTTACTCCGTTTGCAATTCTTCAACAACCTAAGCAGGTAAAATGACTAATCAATTACATATCGTATGCTGCATTTCACACTTTCTGTGCCTCTTTAGACACCGTGTGTGTGATAGGGAGTGAGTGTGTAAGAATGCACCAAAAACTTTGTTTAGATTTCATATCTTAGCCTTTCTAGCAATTTCTTGAGCATAATAAAATTCCCATCAAATGATTGTTTTCCCATTTGGAATTTCACAGTAGCATCCTTATGTCTATTACGTGGCCATCTAAATGTTATGTGCTTGCTTTGGTTGGTGAATTTTTGTGTGTAAATTGTATAGTAGAATGCAATTTGTGGGTTACAAACATAAACCCATTTGCTTTTCCAAATCATCCAATTGACATTTAAATGCCAATGCCACATTCCTAATCATATTTTGTTTCAACACAACACTAAAATTCATTTGTTGGCTTCTTTATTGGATTGTTGCCAAGGAAGATATGCATGTGCATTGTGTTGGTGTCAGTGAGTAATTACAGTGCTATTGTTACAAGTTCCTTGACAAGCAAATTTGTGCATATCCGTTTGTGATGGTAACAACCACCATTTTCCCCTTTAAAAGGATCTTTATTTATGTTTCATATCACTGTAGCAGTGATAGGGAAGTTGTCTTATTTGCAACAAGTAGAACTTCTCATTGATGATACATTGACAAAGATCTTTCACCTCAGAGATGTCCTCTTGTAGGTATGGCATGTTATAGAAATAGTCTTCTAGTAGGAAAGGATCACAAGGATCCTTGATGAGAAGGTTCTTCAATATATAGAAGAATCTTGGAAAGAGTATATTCCACTAGAAGTTTATGGATGTAGTCTGGAATATTATGGAAGCAAGCATCAAAGAAGTTTACTAGTTTAGTTGCAGCATCAAGGAATAATTGAATTATTTTATCATATTGAGAAAGGAGCCTCATCATAGACATTTTCTTCAAAGAAAGAGGCAGTTCGTGAAAGAAGTTGACTAGATGACAAAATGAAGGAAATAGGTATGCACATCTTTAAATAAGAGCTCTTCTTTAGAAAGTAGAAATCATGTATAAAGAGATATGGTAGGAAGAGTTGGATGCAGAAATATATTTGGAATCATGTGCATGGTAAGTCTTGGTTAAATACTAGATGAAATAAGGACTCTTCCATATGGGTACTAAATGTATAGAAGCACGATGGTTGTGCATAAAACCTGGTGATATTGATCAACCTCTGATATGGTCTCCTGAAAAATGAAAATGAGCCCTAATAACTTCAGATGGAGATGCAAAGACCTTGATGGATACGATGTTGAATCTTGTTGATTGATTCATTTCAGGAACATATTGATCGCTGTTTGCAAGCCAAAGAGCATGGAAAAGGGAACTCTGAGTATTATGGGAAAATAAACCAAGTAAAAGGACACTCATCTAAGAGGAAGCAAGTAGTAGTATTTGATATCATGACTAAAGGTTTTTATGATTTGGTAATGCTAATATTGATGGTTGTTTTTAGGTGATTTGGCTACATGTTGTAGAAGTACATGGTATAAAGATAACAATTGAGATAATATATCTGCAGTTGTTTTGTATTAACTCGTAAAAAATGGAAACTCAAGTCTTGGAAAATCAAAACCCTTGATGCTTGAGCTAATTCATAACCATATTTTGGAGAAACAAATGACAAAAATTATGCTATGATTGGATGTGTTTATGGAGTAGTGTAAATTGGAGCAAAATTCTGTTACTCCTACCCATACAAATTCATGCTATAGAGCATAGTCAACGACATATATTCAATCTGATATGTTCAAAGCCATGTTTGACGTGATTGTCCAGCATAATAGAACTGTCATTTCCGAGGACCAAAATAAGAAAACTTGTTGATTTCTTAATTGACATAGCTTGCACAACTTAAATAACTAGTTGTATCTGTTAATGAAATAATGTTTTTCTTTAATTACAAGTGTAGTACTAACACATTCTAGACAGTTCCAAGGCATGATAGACATGCCAGGATGTGTCAGGTGCCAAGGTGTGGAGTGAATGCATGCTAGGGAGTATGATGGCCAAGTGTATGGGAAACACAAGGGATCACTAATTTCAAATACATGGAAATGAAGTGTCAGCAAGTTCCAGGAGTGATAAGGAGGGAGTGAAAAGGTATGCTAGACAGTGCCAAGACATCACAAGGGAGAACTAGGTAAAAATGAATGAATAAGAGTGTGTGCCAAGGAGTGTCAACAAATTCCAGCTGTCCCAAGGACGAAGTGTGTTAGGAGAAGTTCAGAATAGGACTTGTAGGAGGCAAGCCTATGGTTGTGATAAGGTGTATACAAAGTACTTTCAGAAAAAGGGAGAATTTGGGTTGGACACAACATTATTTTGTCAATGACTTGGTTGGGTTCCCAAGTCGCAAAAAAAGTAAGGTTATCTATGAGGGCATGACAGCGTTGGAGTTCCAAGGTGATCCAGGGAATGTCAGGAAGTACTAACACATGCTAGACAATTCCAAGGCATTTTAGGCATGCCAAGACATGCCAAGTGCTAAGGCATGCCAAAAAGTTCTAGGCGCCAGGATGTGGCACCAACACATTGTTACCGGGAATAGTGTCCACTCAGATGCTGCTATTCCCACTAAGATGGGTGGCTATCTTAGAAACAAACAAGTAAAGTCTACTGTCGTTTTCTTTTATGAAAATAGACAAGAGGAGAACCAAGAAGACCAACCTTAGTTTTGAGCTTGATTTCCTCTCCTTCTTGATAGAGTTTCGCCGCTTCTTCTTAGTCTGCCCAGCTTCAAAGAGAACCTGTGGAATCACAACAACATACTACTATCGAAGAAACAAAGATCTATATTCATAAATAACACAGGACCAGATGTGTGTTAACCATATAAATGCATATATAAACAAGTACACAAGAATATGGAAGAAAACTAGAATAGCTTTATTAAGATGAAAAGTAGCAAGAGGATTACAACCGTATGTTCTGACCCAACATCATCCTCCAGCTAGGAAGCCCTTCTTCACCTCAAGCAAAGCTTAGATCACCCAACACTATGAATGTACACCAGAAAACCAATAGCACTTCTCTATAAGATACAAAATTCCAGCCTCTGGATCTTTGTGATGAGGGATCCATATATAGATGATTACAGAGAGGTGAGTCATCTTCTTGGATCTTGATTAGTGTCCTCTCTCTGATAGTTCTTGTTTCCACTTGCAGAATGATGATCTCTTACTCATCCCTGGTCGAAAATAGAAAGGCAAGTGTCAGAGGGGAAGCTTCTGGAAGATTCCATGATCTTCCACCTCGCATTTTGTCCCTGCCAATTGTCCATTCCCAACCATCGCACCCTACAGAGGAGAAATTCAGTAGGCATCACACCTTGTACACTACGAAGGTGATATGCATCGCACCCTCTGCATTGAGCTTTCAGTATGGTCCAGTTTTGACCCTTTATGAGCAGTTTCCAGTGGAGAAATTCTGGGAGATGATGTAATCAGTTGACCTTGTTCCTTTAGGCAATGAAGCAACACTTTTAGGGACTTAGGAGCCCTCAGTTTATGGAAATTTATGATTGGGGTTGAAGTGCCAAAAAATGTCTATAACAGTTGCCCCTAAAGCATGAGGTCGTAAATCTTTCTGATGTCGGGTGAAATGCTTTACTATGAGGATCCGAATTTTTTCCAAGCTGGGAGGCGACCTGTAATAAGATACAATACAATGCATTATTTTGACAACATTTTTTCATGATCTAGCTAAGGCGGGCATTCCCATGCTCAGATTTATAAATTCATTTTCATGTATATAGGACAGACAATCGTCTGTGTGATAGACTGATGATATGGGCTCATCATCCTTTGATTTGGATGATCATCTGTTCCGCAATGATGTACACTTGATGTCTTTATATTCCTGAATATATTGTACCCTGGATGGATGAAACTAGATCCGGGATCTTCAAAACTCGTTCAATCTTCACTCGGAGTACAAGTCATCCATGTGAAAAATGTTCTGGAGTCGAACATGGAAAGACATCGCCTGATTACCAACCAATGATGTAAGTTGTTAACATGCGTGAGAGGAATCACCAATAATGACAATGACCCTCAAGGTACTACAGTGCAATTCACGTGGTGTGAAAAAGGACTTGGCGTCGAACACCACGTAAAATATCTCGGTTGAAGGCCATTGATGTAAACCTGTCACCGAAAGTGAGAAACTTGCCATTGAGGCATGCAAGCTTCAAAGTACTGAAAGGGTTGTTCCTAAGTCAACTTCTTGGATAATGAACTGATTTCGACAAGAAGTGACCCATCGCAGGAGGGCCTTAATGAATCCCACATGAACGACACAGAACAAAGTAAATGATTTTGGAGGTGAAAACAACCTGACGATAGAGGGTTCAGGGTGGCGGTCATGAAGGAATGGAGCACGAATGTATTGCAGTGGGTGAGACATAGGTGAATTTTCTGAATGACTTCTCTTGAACATATCGGCAACACTAACGATGGATTGGTAGCGTTAACCCCAAAGATGGATGGTGTGATGGACCAATGGTGATGACCAGTGAATGGAACAACCCAACCCGGCATGGATGCGGAAGGAAAGTGTCTTGTTCAAGAGTGGCTTGCTACCAATAAAGCTTTATCAAGTTTTCTTCCCAATTTTCCCCAGTCATTGCTGACCAGTACATCTTTATTTTTTTCAAGCTTGAGGAGGATAACATATGCTTGTTCTATAATCCGCCCTTCGGGCGAACTTGTCACTATATTTTAGCGAGCCTAGTGATAGTGAAACTCATTCTTGTCCATGTGGACGAGTTTGTCACTATTCGGTTTTAACGAGTTTAACAACAAAGATAACTCAGTCCCCTTCAATTTTAGAGAGTCTAAAAGGAACGGATGTGTGTTAACCATACAAATGCATATATAAGTAAACATACAAGAATATGGAGGAAAACTTGAATAGCTTTATTAAGATGAAAAGTAGCAAGAGGATTACAACCATATGTTCTGACCTAGCATCATCCTCCAGCTAGAAAGCCCTTCTTC
>APFE030390772.1:0-24737 GCA_000404065.3 Pinus taeda | reverse complement strand
AATAACCCACCATATCTTTATTAAATTTGATGCACAAGTGAGTTAAGAGCCTACCTTACAATTAGAGGGGCTTCAAAAAATATTTGAGGGGGTTTTGGCACGTTCTGGGTGTTTTGTCTTTGTGTGCTGCACCCCTGTCTATGTGCAGCGCGCTCCTGATTATATGCGTTGCACTCCTCCTCCTGTGCATTGCGCTTTTTCCGGAAGACTTTTGGAGGCCTTCCCTGTGTCCCAATTGGGAGCAGGATAGCTCGTTGGAAAGGGCTTTGAGTATAATTTCCAACCCAACTATAATTTATCAATTTGAAATTTATTTTCCATGTCAAAAATCAAATCTCCCAAGACTGGGCAAAATGTGCCAAACGAGGCTGCGTCAAGGCAGAGTGCTCTTGCAGTCAACTTTTGAATGCATTTTGTAACCCAAAATTGAACTCATGATAGCTCATTGGAAAGATATTTTTCTCTAGTTATAATTTGGATCATCAAGCAAGTCATTTGACGAACTAAACTAGGATAAAACTTGATTTGTCCAAGGTCACTCGAGAGGTGCATCAATTCTCCCGAGGCGATTGTATTTTTGACATTTCTTCAAAACCATGACACCTATATAACAAGTGAAGGAATTATTTCTTCCTTGGTATATTGTGCACAAAATCCTCTCTCGGTTTTTCCAAATTCATCTTTCCTTGCTCAGAAGCATCATTTGAGTGAAACCTATTCCGATGTGTGGGACAAGGGATTTGTGGAAATGAAGCGAAATGAAGGGGATAAGTGGCTTCTAAATTCTTGGGAAAATTCTTGGAAGCAGGGAGATATGTTAGGAAGTAGGGGAAAGTGGAATCTTAGAGATGGAGTGAGGGGAAGGGGTCCAAAAAGGCAAAACATAGGCCCAACCTAGAAAATTGCCACATTGTAGCAAGAAACTAGGGTTTATGTGAAAATGAGGAATTTGGGGGATCTCAGTGATGGGAAGTTTTTGATAAGGGAATTTAAGGATAGGGGAAGGTTTATGAACATTAGGATACAATTTTTTTTGATGATTTGACCGTCCAAGAGAAATTGCCTTCAAAACCCTAGGAGAGGGAAATGACCTTACCTAGGTGCAACTGAAGCATGAACAAGGTGTAAAATGACCGAGTGGAACTTGACATATGATTACAACCCTCTGAATGATGGTAGACTCAGTTGAATAGTGACATAGACCGACATTTGGACAACTTTGAAAGGAGTGAAAGCAAACCCTAGACCTAATGTCTAGTGACCAAAGTTTACTTGAAGACTCACTGAAATGATAAAATTTGACCTTGACACCTTCAAATCACTTGTGTAAGAGCATGTTTGATCACTAGAGGAAGGCTGCAAAGACTGACACTAACAATTAGGAAAGTAAATTATGTCTCTATACATTAGAAACCCTTGATTGTTTACTGAAAATTAACTTCTTCTTCAGCTAATAGTTCAGGTTTCTAAAATTTCTCTTTAATTTTCATGTATTCTTGATCAGAATCTACAGCTGATTTGATCTTTTCTATCAAATTTGTTTCCCAACTAATTGCAGAAATGGCACAAAATTGATTTAATTTTATGCTCAAGGCACCAACAGTTTTTTTTCTTTCGCTTTAATCTGTACAATTTCAAAATCATACTCAGTAAGGAATTCCAACCATATTTCTCACCTAACATCCACATTTTCCAGGTAAAATATGTATTTGAGAATAATATTTTCTATTTTTAGCTAAAATTGCCTTCCTATGAGATAATCTCTATTTATTTTTAGATAGTGAATGATAGATGATAGTTCTAAGTCAAGTGCGACATAGTTCTTCTGATTTTCTTTTAACTTTATGGATTTGTAGTTAATTAGATGAACTTGTTACATTAAAAAAACCTCCCAAACCTTCCTTCCTGACATTTGTTAATACTACAAAAAATTTATTATGGTCACCTAGTTTTAGGATTGCAACAATAGTTGATGACCTCTTTAAGTTTTCAAAGCTATCTCAACACTTCCAAATCCATTCAAAATTTTTCCAGTTATTTTGCAAAGAAGTAATTAGATGTGCTTGTTTAGAAAATACTTTTATAAATATTATGTAATAACCTATAATTCCCTTGAAGGATACAGTATTAGATACATCTTTAGGTACTAACCATTGAGTAATAGCTTTTATATTTTCTAGACTCACAATAATCCTTTCCTCAAATACCACATGTCCAAAGTATTGAATTTGTTTATGGTAAAATGTGGATTTTCTAAACTTAACATCCAACTCATTTTCTCTAAGTGTTTGAAGAGAAACCTTCAAATGTTGATTATGTTCTTCTTTACTCTTTGAGCAAGCTATAATATCATATATGAATATATTGACAAACTTGTCTATAAAATGGCTAAGCACACTATTCACCAAGCACATGAAAGTGACCCATGCATTAGTGAGTCAAAATGGGAGTACCAAAAACTCATAACATCTATATCTTGTTTTGAATGTTATTTTGTGACAATCCTCATCCTTAATCCTAATTTGATGGTTTCTAGATCATAAATCAATTTTTGAGAAAATTGAAGCTCCTTTGGATTGATCAAACAAGTCACCAATTTAGGGCAAAGGGTACTTGCCTTTGATGATCATTTTATTAAGTTGTTTTTAATCTATACAAAGCTTAAGATTATCATTTTTATTCTTAATGAATATGACTAGTGCACTGCAAGGTGAGACACTAGGTATTATATACTTATTAGCATGTAGTTCTTACAACTAAATCTTTAATCCAATTAACTTAATAATTGTTATTTTATATGGGGCTTTTGATACTGAAACAACTCAAGGAATGAAATCAATGGTGAATCTATATGACTTGGTGGAGGAAGTCTTGGTATATCGTTATAGAAGGCATGTTTATATTGCTCCAATATACGGTAGTCCTTTAGAGATGGTTTCTGACTATTACGAAAAAATATCTTCAATCTAGATTGCAAACATTTGGAAGCCTTTACGAGAAAATTTATTTAGTTGTAAGGTAAGAATTTCCCTACCAAAACATCTCTTGGAACTCCTTTTACTATAAAATCTTCCCCTTCATCATTAATGCAAGCAAAATACTTTTTTAGGAAATTTAAAACCACTATGTGTGGTTCTGACAAATAAATACCAAAGGAATATCATATGACCCCAAAGGTTAAATGTTTAGATTTAAGTGAGTGTTCCTTCTATTCATATTTAATAAAAAATATTTTCTTATTTCTATAAGTTTCGTTTTATCTCTTGTGGCCAATTGTGCTAACAAGAGCATACTTTACTTTACCTATCTGAGTCCAAATATTTCAATTGTAGCAAGGGAAATTTAACTTAAAGTAGAATGAAGTTCAATTAGTAGTACTATAATTTACTTAAACTTATTACCTTGGATTTCCACCATAGTAGAGTGATGATCCCCTGGTCTCCCATCTAGAGCTGCACTAGTCCTTTGGATATTACAAGAAATATCACCAACTGTAGAAGCTTCTTGCAGATTATTTACTATAATTTTTTTTAGAGGGTTTTGTGGATAGTATCCCAACAAATGGTTCTCATTGCAACCCCAACATTTAATTGGTTGTCTCACTGATTCACAAAAAATTATGTTTCCTACTCATACTTCTTGTCCATTATTTTGTCCAAATTTCCTTTGCTAATTTACACTTCTATTGTAGTTTCCCATTTATTGGAAATATGTTGTGATTTATGGCAAAGGAAAAGGAAAATACAATGGCAAAGATTAGAAAAGACAATTGAATTGATAAATATGTTGTCATTGATGGAAAAGAAAACATTGTTGGTAAAGTCAAAGGCCATGGTAAATCTTTTTGGAAGAGGCAAGAAAATGGCAGCTGCAAATGCATTGGTAAATATGTTATCATTAGTAGCAAAGGAAAAGGCAAAGGTAATTGTAAAGGTGGAAGAGCATGGAAAATGATTAATCACAAGAATATTATCATGGTAGAAGTGATGGTATAGAGAATTTGGAGCCCATTTTGGAGTATAATATCATTGCATAAGTAGGTGAATCCTAAAAATATTGAAAGATCTCACAAAAATAGTTCTAGTGATATGTGGAAGTCTGAGAATGGCCTCCTGGATCGAATGTTACATCCAGTCAACGTTGGTGACCTGAAGTAAAAGTTATTAAAGTTAAAATGTTATTGTAGGAGCCTTGGTGCATATCTAAAGTTGGAAAAAGTGCCAAACTCAGTGGTAAATCTAAGTGGAGCAGAAAAACATAGGACTTGGTAGACATGGCTGACAACATAGTAGTGGGAAGCACTTCTATGAACGCAGGAGGAGCCCGCCTGAAAGCCTAACCTAACAGAGTTACCCTGACGGTATGGTGAAGATGTATCATATTAGCACCGGGATGAATGGAGTGGAATGAAGCCAGGTGATGAGGCCATTCCGACAGACATACCCTGATAGGTGAACCCCAAAGGATTACAAAGGATGCAATAAACGAAAGTCTCGAGCGATGGATGGTAGGACACACCGATGAAACGTCGTCCAATGGGAAGCAACCCAGCGGCCTCACATTGATAAATCAGTCCGCTAAGGGCTACTCCAAAGGTCTAACAATGAGGGGGTGAAGCGAAGCACTCTCCTGATGGAAAGAAAAGGAAATGGCTTGAACCGAGTTCTGTTTTCTAAAAATATTAGCAATTGAAATTGGTGCCAAAATGAAGGTCGTAGGGCCCTTTCTCTCTCCTCGAGCATGACATGTGGTGACATGCGATCGTCACCAACATCGAAGGATAATGACCTTCAAACAAAGAAATTAGAGCATGACACATCACACTCATATTTGGCATTTTCGGGCACCCGAAAGAGGAATTTATTGGTGACACATGTCACTAATCATTGTTCGACACATGGTACAAGTGACGACAGAATGACATCACCCTGCTTGATGGATCCCAGCTGGATGATAATAGTGCACAAAAGGGATGCACTCAACAAGAGGTGTCGGGATCATGAGGCAACTAACTCATCATGAAGAGTTTTTCTTTAAGTACTATTGTTGCAATGGGAGGACCCCACCTCGATAACTTATCCGAGAGTATAAACCCCGAGGGTTTTGTTAATAGCGCAAAAATACGATGCCTCGAGAAGCGGGGGATGAGACATGTTGCATTGATAGGTGGATAATTACATCCAATATGTAGGGATAAGAAGAATTTATTTGCACAGTTTAAAGAATGGTTGGGATAAGAGCGTCAAGCTTTGGAGCTCTGACCTTAGTGCGAAGTCTTAGATTTTGATCATTTTCGATAGAAACAGAACCAATGGAACGAAATCATAAATGAAGAAAATAAGGTGGCATAGGGAACAAAGGGCTTATCCTTGGATAAAGAGTTGCAAAGACTCTTAAGGAAGCTAAGCACTTTCCATTTGGTCATTTCACATAGAAATGGAACCAATGGGATGGAGTCATTAACAAAGGAGTTTGTCCCGCGAAGGGTATAAACAGGGTAAGTGCATGAAACCTTCACCAAATGATCGTGGAGACCTCGTCCTATGGTAGGAAAGTAGGAAGGTGCCAACACAAAAAGGGCTTAGGATAAAATGATAGAACTGCTAGTTTTGGAAGTTAATTTAGGAGTTTATCCAAGGATAATTGCGGATAAAAATAGTAGAAGGCCAACTAAAACCTGTTAAAAAGATAGAATTTCTAAAATTAGCAGTTTAACTAAGAAATTGAGCCTAGAAGTCGATATTAGAGTTTTTTTAAGGTTTATAACTTGGTGACAATGCAACCTTATATATCCAACAACATGCTTTGTCTTATAGATATAGTTGGAAGTGATTATAGATTTGTCACTTGGTTTATAGGAACAATTTCTCACACATCATTTTTCATAATTTACTTGTATTCTTTTGCATTATATTCCTTAATTCTTAATTTTTAGTTGCATCTCCATAGGAGGAGGGTTCAAGTTTAATGAGCTTGGTCATCTAAGCCCATAATACATTTTGGGTCTTTTACTTTCTCTAAAAGTTTGTTTTGTTGTGTGACCTTCTACTTCTTGTAGGGTGTGAGTATGTTCTTTCCATATATAAAGGGATGCATTGAGCTTTTCAATAATTTTCAAGAATAAAATTTAATACCCTTTACCCCAGTTTTCTCTTTTATGGGACCATATTAGTATTACTCCAAGATATTATGGAATCATGTAATTAATAATTTTACTTATAACTAAATATACTGAATCATGGAAATAAAAAAAAAAGTTTTAATAATTTTACTTATAACTAAATATATGTAATATTTCAATATTAAAATTTAATAATATTAGAAATATTATTCAAATAAAATTTAATAATTTTAATATATTATCATCTTAGGTTTATTTAGTTTTTACTAATATTAATAATAATTATATTATTGATATTAATATTATTAGGGTAAGATTGGTATTTTAGGTTTTTATCCCACCCTTATGATTTTGTGTTTTATTTTATTATTTTGGTATTTCTTTATTCACATTCTCTTTGCTTTATTTTTTCTGTAGTGGTGATGATGGATCCATTTTGGGATTAGAAAAGTGGACAAACTATGAAAACTAATGTGGACAATCCAAATTCTTCTACATGCTAATAATTGACACTAGTGAGAGAAGACAAGCAAACTGGTAGAAATGACTTAAGCCATTGTATTGATACTAGGATATGGATTTATAATACATCAATTTTACCTTTTAGATATAGATCTAGATCTCACACGAAACTCATAAGTGAATGAGACAATACTGCATCAAGATAAGAATTACAATTGATGAATGTGTGGTCTAGGATTTTATGATTGTCTAGGGACTCATACTCTAACAATATATACCATATGTCTACCCATCTTATGGGAAAGGCCCCCTCTATAATCTATATACATTATAAGTAAGATGCTTAGGACCGAACCAATATATTTTTCAACAAAGGATGCATTAGGTGTGAATGTCCTTACATGATGAATGGAACCCATTTCCCACTCACAAACCAAAACAATGTTTTAAGGGGATTTTCTATTGTATATATATCTTCATTTATTCATCTACCTTATGTGCACATCCTTTAAGCCTAAGCCATCAATATTAGTTGTTCAAGTAAGTTTTGGAAAGAGAAAGCTCCATATTGTATCAAATTTCAAAATTGGTTTGAAATTTGAAATATAAACTACATAATTTATTTAAAAGATAATTCCATGGTTTAAATTTCTATTCATTTATTTTGTGATTTTTAATAATGATTTAACGATTTAGTTGCTACTTTAAACCCAACCTCATTTATTATTGCTAAAAAATACTTTAATACATTAAACTTTTCATTGCATTTTACCATAACTTTTAGGTGAAGATAATATTTTATAAGTATTAAATTTTAAAATAAATTTTCAATTTTAAATATAAATTAGATATATGATTAAGAAAACTGAAAATTATAATATGGCTTTTAAAAGGTTATTGTTTTTTTAACTACAAATATTTGATATTCAGAAATATAAATTAGATATATTATTAGGTAAATATTCTAGGCACATACTTATCTATGTTAACAATTTAATAATAAAAAACGTGTTTAAAATCAAAATCTTAAATATAAATATTTTTGAAATCCTATTATATTATTTACTAAATTAAAGATTATATAGTCAAACAACATTCAGCAGCAATAAAAACCTGTAATAAGAATGATAGCATGAAGTTAAAGCCAAGAGGATCCATAAATGAAGATTTGCGACCCTATTGGGTAAATTTATCAAGATTTTAAGGACCCCAAAAACGGTGTTGGCTAAAATTATCAAGATTTTAATGCCTATCCATTTGACTGTAAGGTGACCACCTTTGCGAACAAGCCGACTTCACTATTCTCTATTCTGCCGACGTAACTAACCCATGCCCCACACTTTTATCGAGTGAGTATGAGTATATTTAAAACGTAGTTTTAAAGGAGAAAAATCACATAACAAAGATTTCGTACAAGAATTATATTATTTGCAGACGTCAAAATGGGTTCCAAGGATGATAGCATTCCAGAAGAGTATGTGGATATCCTGGTGCAAGAATTTGCTTATGATCCAATTCGACTATGCCCTACAGAAGACCGTGTTCAAGTTCTTTACAACCGCAGGACACTGGAGACCATTTGGGACACCAAATATGAAGCCGTTAATCCCTTCCCCCGCCAGCCCTTTGACATCAACAATTCCATTCCCCAGGCTGAGCTGAGGCAACAGATGCGTGAGTACATCCTCCGCAACCCAAGCCTAAGCCTGCAGGTCATTCCCGACTATTCTAAAGTGCTGAGAGAGACAGAGATGAAGAATCTGTTGAATGAATTGATTGCAGAGTATGAGCATCTAATAAATTCGACTAAATCGAAGAAGAGAAAGCGGCAGCCAGAAGAAGATATCTGGAAGCCTGTGTGGCAGAGATTTAATCTCCTGCGCCTATATTGCCAGCACAGTGCAGAAAATAGGGAACTGTTTTCTTCCATCAAAGGATACGAATTCTTGTACCGAGTGATAACTGAGAAACTATATCAATTGTGTTGTCGCTATCATTCCTGTGATGATGCCAAGCAAGTGGGCAAAGAGGTGGCTCGAATTGTGGATGTCATCGGTTTAGAAGAAAGCGATTTGCGCACTGCACCTGAAAGCTTTTTATGGACGTTGGTACACATTTTGTGCTATCTCGGCGACAATTGCAATTATATGAAAATCCATAGTACGATTCTAAGAATTTTTTGTCAGATTTTTCATGACAGCAATATTGATTGCAAGAAGGTTTTGTGTTCCTGCGTAGTTCAAATGGCTCTTTATGTGTTGGAACGGTGCCATAATTCGGAGGGGGAGGGCATATCTAATGAAGATGTATACAACGGAGTTTCAGTCCTCAAATCTGCCTGGCTGAAAAACAGGGCATCATTTCATTTACATAATTCGTCAAAACTGCCTGACGATTTAATCGACATTATCGTCAAGGTAGCACAGATTTCCATTTCCCGCCTCAAAGATTTGAACGTTGCAACTAACAACCACCACGAAGATGATGAAAAGGCGAAGAATATTAATCTGCTTAGCATAGCACTTGAGCGAGTGCTCTGCTTAATTAATTTGACACTCAAAGTTACATCATATGATTCGGGAAGACGGGACTTATTTGATTGGTGCAAGCGAAAGCTGCAAATTTCAGGTATCGGAGAAGTAATCGTCGGACTCGTGGAACTTGTCCTCGCTGGCTACAGATGCTTGCAGGGGTCATCTCAATTGCAATTTTCTATAAACATTGCAGCGATACTTTTTAAAGGAAACTGTGCTTGTCGAATTAGGGACAAAGGCGACAAAGACATTGTCCTAATCTTTAGACGTTTTCTTAAAAGTGGTATCGTGGATGATGATCAGTATTCTAGTGTTAAGCCCTCACTGCAACGCTACCTCATCCAATTAGAGTGTCTGTGCCAATTTCACAACCACTACCACACGTAATTTTTCTATTTATTCTGTCATTTTATGGTGTTGTGTGAAATTTTTTTGTTTTCAATAAGGTAATTGTTCAAATTGTAACTAGCCCACACAGTTTTTCTATTTATTCTGTCATTTAGGCTGTACGGTGTTGTGTATGAATTTTTTTTGGTCTTCAACAAGGTAATTGTTCAAATTGTATCTAACCCACAGGTTTTCTATTTATTTTCTCATTTTAGAGTGTTGTGTATGATTTTTTTTCTTTTCTAAAGTAATTTAATACTTCGGATTGTAACTGGTCAAATACAACATTTCAATAACTTAATACTTCAGATTGTAACTGGTCAAATACAACATTTCAATAACTTAATACTGCAGATTGTAATTGAAACCATCTAAGTGAACGTGCATAGGAATAGTAATTGAAACTCATCACCCTGTATTTGAGATCTTCAAATTATGGGAATGCCTTTGAATGGACGCTAGTTTCAAACAGTTTAGTGTTAAAACTGTGAATTGCGAAATAAAAACTAAGCGATAAAGAAAATAAACATTGCTTAGCAAATATATATTTTACAATTTAATGATCCATGGGTAAACTAAACACCAAATGACAGCAATATTGATAGCAAGAAGGTTTTGTGTTCCTGCGTAGTTCAAATGGCTCTTTATGTGTTGGAACGGTGCCATAATTCGGAGGGGGAGGGCATACATAATTCGTCAAAACTCAAACGCATCGTTTTATGAGATATTAAAGTGGCCATTCGTCAAAACTCAAAACTCAAACGCATAATTTCACTACCACACGTAATTTTTCCATTTGTTTTCAATAAGGTAATTGTTCAAATTGTAACTAGCCCATACAGTTTTTCTATTTATTCTGTCATTTAGGGTGTTGTGCATGGCTTTTTTTTCCTGTCTTCGACAAGATAATTGTTCAAATTGTATCTATCGCACAGGTTTTTTATATATTTTCTCATTTTAGATTTTAGATATTTCATATGTAAGAAATTTAATTTATCATATGATCTTTAAGTGACTTCTAGCTCGTTTTTAAACTCAAAATATGTTTAATAAAATAAATTTTGATTAACTTTAAAATTCAGATTATGTTTTACCATAATTTTTTGGGTGAAGGCAGCATTTTACAGTTTATCAAAATGTAAAATTAGTTTTGAATTTCAAATATAAACTAGATATTTCTTACTATGAAAAAACTCTATATTTTATGTTTCTATTAATTTATTATATGTGTTTTAGGTAGTTTAGCTACTAACAAAGTAAAATTATATATATATATATTATATATATATATATATTTGTTCTTAAATGTTGATAGATATAAAGGTTGAATTTACATACTATGTTTGTTATATGTTTTGGATGTGTTTTTGCATATCTTGAGATTTCTATCAAAGATTTATTGCAATTATAAGTTTCATTTGTAAATTTTCCACAATTTGTGTTTTTGGGATTTTCAAAGTATTGAATCTATATATCACCATTGGACCAAATTTGTTTTATCAAATTTTAACTAAAAATCTCAACACATGTGACTTCCAAAAAGTTTGCAAAAAAATGACTTCCATCCTTACCTAGATAAAACATTTAACAATAACAATAAAAAATCTTAAGAATTAATCTCTCAAACATTGTTGATCAATGTTATAAGTGAACAAGAAGAAGCATTATGCATTGTAGCTCTCTGTGTCTCACAAAAAGCTCCTCAAGCTTTAGCATAATATATTTATAATTTTCTTCTCATCACAATCGAGAAAATGAAAATATTAATTACTTTCCATTCCTCATAATGACCATATTAAATAAAATAATATGAATAAACCATTAAGTTCTCACAACAAATACTATGGGATTTGAAGACCATGTTTACCTCTAGACATGAAGTATCTTGGTGCTGCAAGCTATAGTTTGGGCATGGTAATTAAACTATAGAGCAAAGAGGCTCCTATTCTTGTAAGTGTAAAGTTATTTATTGAACAATGTCCTAAGACAGAAGAAGAGGAGGAGGACATGTCTAGTGTTCCATATGTGAGTGCATACTAGACTACACATGTCGTGGAACTATTTAGCAGGTTTATGTTAAAAGTAGGAAAGGATCACTAGACAGATTATGACATCCAAAGTATAATTTTCTTAGCAAAGAACTCTTGTAGGTTAAAAATTTCATATCTCTAACCCTCTCACTCAATACTTAGCAATAGTATACATATACTTTTGGCTCACCATCTCACTCAACAATACTTGAAAATCTAATTGTAGCATATAGAATGTCATAGAGACAATACAACACTATTGCTATATACAATAAAACCATTTACCATACAAAAACCCATTTATCCATAAAAATAGTACAATAAAAAACAATTGAATACTAACACTTTACAACAACATACGTACTCATTTTACATGGCCATAACCTTTGCAAACATTTAAACTCATACACAAGCTCATAGTAAGAAGGGCACACAAATCATGTGCAAATAAGGCAAGACATATGCATAATATTTAAATACACCAGCAGATCCAATACATCATATCCTACAACAGAAAATTAGATTAGCAATATTTTTCCACTGTCATTGTATTCATCCCTCACAAAAAAATCAATGTTAGCTACATAAAAGAATAATACACAAATACTTTACCATATACACACTATTATTTTGCACATTGCCAAAATAATATACCATGTTCCCATCTTAATGCATTGCACTCTCATTTGAACATGTATATAAATCACACACCAAACTCTTTCTACAAAACACTTAGTAGCACAATCAACCTCATCAATGGATGCACAAAGTTTACAATCCCTTAATCACACCAACAACGTTTCCACATATCACACATCATTTAATTGGCCAGTCATTGCACACGTCACAAGGATGCACTCTATCACTCCGTATGTGTACTTCCACAAATTTACATTTTGCCTCTACACAATAACTCAAGCCATATCATTCGGATGTGGACATTAGTTTCTCATGTAATCACACATGTATATAGGTTATGTGTTCTATCCAAGGTGAATCAAGTAAATGAATGCACTTTTAAATTGTTTTATCCATGCTACCATGGACTAGTAACTATATCAACTATCAATCAAATATTTAATGTGTTTAGAGTTATCTCGAGGAGATCCAACACACTCAAGTATCATAGACTATGTCAATCAAAACTTGTTAGTGATCCCTTGGGTAATTACAATGGTTTGAGTCTAAGGTATTTTCTTTGAGCACCTATAGGTAGTGTTGCGCACAAGCCTAGTAGTCGATGAGAAATGATGTATGTTAGGCATTGCAAGACTTTGTCGCTACCTCATTGCTGCTCTACGATTCAAGAAAGACTATAATAATGCATTAAACTATGGAAATTTAAACATGTTTCTCCCAAAGTGAACCCACTACAACAAGCCAACTTCAACATCCTTTCCAAACACGTGTAAACCTCTAGGGCCTTTGACCATCGCTACAAAGTAATGAATCATCATCACAATCACGTTAATCCCATTGGCCAACACTATTAACCTCCATGGTTGACATCAATGGAAACATAATGCCACAAAAAAGTATGTCATAATTTAGGTCCTCATCCATTCTCTATGTGCCTTGGTAGTGATTCCTTTAATTTTTTTAAGACCCAAGCCATTGGATTTTGGACTCAACAAATATTTTGTTGGAGAAAACCTTTCATTAAGGCTACATAGCCCAAAAATTATCCTACCATTTGATGAAATATTTTGTTATCACATAAAAAGTCATCACCTAACAATAATTAATTAGGTGGAGTGAAATACACCATGTAGAATGGCCTTTAAACACTAATATCGAGCTTCACTTGAGGAAATGATGCAAGGAATAATTTTTCCTAGGTTATTTCAATCAACAAATTTACCAACAAGGGTATTACCAATAAAATCATCAAAGAGATGTTATTTTTATATTTACCCACTAAAGTGAAAACAATTCAATAAATCATTTATTTATTTGCTTTTCCTTAATCCCTTAAGGATCCTAGTATAGATAATTTTTTAAATCATTATTTATAAATTTTCTTTGACTTATTTTACCAATCCGCTTAGAAGTAATTAATTAAAGAAATTTATTTATTAACTATTTCTTGTTATTTTACCCATTCATATTAATTAACTCAACAACTCATTTTTTGAGTTACTTTTCATGACAATTTCTTTTATAGTTTCTTGTAACAAATACTAATTGAATACCAAAATAGTTAGTATCTTGATTTGGTCCAACAAATATTTTATGACTTAACCATGTGAAATCTAACCTAGCATTTTATTATAAATAGATAGGTCTTCTCTTCTCATTGCACATGACCATTGTCATCTTCCAACTTTTAATGGGTTGACCCTTGAGTGCTCTCCACTAGAGCCCTATCTTTTTAATTCTTTTGTGTGGCTTTGGATTGGTCAACTAGTTTTGGAGAGAGGGAGTCATTAAGGATGTAGAAACACCATAATCAATTAACCGAGCCAAGCAGGAGATATTCTTGAGCCATTTTCACAAGGAACTTCCCATTAGGTGAAAATATAGTAATTACTGGCTCCAATAACCAAAGATAAAGCTTCAATGGATGAAAAATGAAAATAACATAAACTTAAGTAATTTAAGGGTTATTATCATGTGAATAAATTATTTGATAAAAATAGCTTAGGAAAGATGCTTCCTTAATTAAAGTCACTTTTAATATGTAAAACCCATACTAAGTGAGTATTGCAATCCACCTGAATGAAGACTCATTGTTAGATGAAGGTGGGAGCAACAGAGGATGAAAAATCTAGTGTTTCCGGGCTATTGCCAGGGCGGTTCTCCATGGAAGGGTGCAAAGGAGGGAGATCCACTCCCTCCTTCAAACAGGATGTGACTAGAAGGGGAAAAACACCTATGGAATACCATAGAGGACCTTTCAGGGGAAGGAATAGGAATAATGAAGAGAAACAAGATGGACAGAAGTCAAAGGAAAATAACATTACTAAAGAAAATAAGGAAGAAGATAGGGAATAGGGAACAAAAACCAAAGCACACATGGGCCCATGTAAGCCCAAATCTGTTGTGACTCAGAGAGTTGTTTTAAATGAGCCTGCTCTGCAGATGCATAGGGACCATATGAAAAACTATGCAATCATTTGCAAATTCACGGGTTTATGGCCAACTGAAAAAGCCTTACAAATTTGGATAAGATATCACTAGAAACCAAAAGGAATCATTGACCTACACCTAGGGTCAAAGGGTTTCTCAACGGTGGTTTTTGCAAACATCAAAGATAAGGATAGATTTTTTGAAGGCTGGCCCTACTTGTATTATGCAGCAGGTCTCTATATGAGACCTTGGATCTTGAATTTTGTCCTAGAACATGAGACCTTTACTCCAATCCCTGTTTGGATAAGTCTTTATTCTCTTTTGCTTGATTATTGTATATATGCATAGTATTTAAATAGACCAGCAGATCTAATATATCATATCCTACAACAGAAAATTAGATTAGCAATATTTTTCCACTGTCATTGTATTCATCCCTCACAAAAAAATCAATGTTAGCTACATAAAAGCACAACACACAAATACATTGCCATATACACACTATTATTTTGCACATTGCCAAAATAATATACCATGTTCCCATCTTAATGCATTGCACTCTCATTTGAACATGTATATAAGTCACACACCAAACTCTTTCTACAAAACACTTAGTAGCACAATCAACATCATCAATCGATGCACAAAGTTTACAATCCCTTCGTCACACCAACAACTTTTCCACATATCACACATCATTTAATTGGCTAGTCATTGCACACGTCACAAGGATGCACTCTATCACTCCGTATGTGTACTTCCACAAATTTACATTGGGCTTCTACACAATAACTCAAGCCATATCATTCGGATGTGGACATTAGTTTCTCATGTAATCACACATGTATATAGGTTATGTGTTCTATCCAAGGTGAATCAAGTAAATGAATGCACTTTTAACTTGTTTTATCCATGCTACCATGGACTAGTAACTATATCAACGATCAATCAAATATTTAATGTGTTTACAGTTATCTCAAGGAGATCCAACACGCTCAAGTATCATAGACCAAGTCAATCAAACCTTGTTAGTGATTCCTTGGGTAATTACAATGGTTTGAGTCTAAGGTATTTTCTTTGAGCACCTATAGGTAGTGTCGCGGGCACAAGCCTAGTAGTCGATGAGAAATGATGTATGTGAGGCATTGCAAGACTTTGTCACTACCTCATTGCTGCACTACGATTCAAGAAAGACTATAATAATGAATTAAACTATGGAAATTTAAACATGTTTCTCCCAAAGTGAACCCACTACAGCAAGCCAACTTCAACATCCTTTCCAAACACCTGTAAACCTCTAGGGCCTTTGACCATCCCTACAAAGTAATGAATCATCATCACAATCCCGTTAATCCCATTGGCCAACACTATAACCTCCATGGTTGACATCAATGGAAACATAATGCCACAAAAAAGTATGTCATAATTTAGGTCCTCATCCATTCTCTATGTGCCTTGGTAGTGATTCCTTTAATTGTTTTAAAACCCAAGCCATTGGATTTTGGACTCAACAAATATTTTGTTGGAGAAAACCTTTCATTAAGGCTACATAGCCCAAAAACTATCCTACCATTTGATGAAAGATTTTGTTATCACATAAAAAGTCATCACCTAACAATAATTAATTAGGTGGAGTGAAATACACCATGTAGTATGGGCTTTAAACACTAATATCGAGCTTCACTTGAGGAAATTATGCAAGGAATAATTTTTCCTAGGTTATTTCAATCAACAAATTTACCAACAAGGGTATTATCAATAAAATCATCAAAGAGATGTTATTTTTATATTTACCCACTAAAGTGAAAACAATTCAATAAATCATTTATTTATTTGCTTTTCCTTAATCCTTTAAGGATCCTGGTATAGATAATTTTTTAAATCATTATTTATAAATTTTCTTTTACTTATTTTACCAATCCCCTTAGAAGTAATTAATTAAAGAAATTTATTTATTAACTATTTCTTGTTATTTTACCCATTCATATTAATTAACTCAACAACTCATTTTTTGAGTTACTTTTCATGACAAATTCTTTTATAGTTTCTTGTAACAAATACTAATTGAATGCCAAAATAGTTACTATCTTGATTTGGTCCAACAAATATTTTATGACTTAACCATGTGAAATCTAACCTAGCATTTTATTATAAATAGATAGGTCTTCTCTTCTCACTGCACATGACCATTGTCATCTTCCAACTTTTAATGGGTTGACCCTTGAGTGCTCTCCACTAGAGCCCTATCTTTTTAATTCTTTTGTGTGGCTTTGGATTGTTAAACTAGTTTTGGAGAGAGGGAGTCATTAAGGATGTAGAAACACCATAATCAATGAACTGAGCCAAGTAGGAGATCGTCTTGAGCCATTTTCACAAGGAACTTCCCATTAGATGAAAATATAGTAATTACTAGCTCCAATAACGAAAGATAAAGCTTCAATGGATAAAAAAAATGAAAATAACATAAACTTAAGTAATTTAAGGGTTATTATCATGTGAATAAATTATTTGATAAAAATAGCTTAGGAAAGATGGTTCCTTAATCAAAGTCACTTTTAATATGTAAAACCCATACTAAGTGAGTATTGCAATACACCTGAATGAAGACTCATTGTTAGATGAAGGTGGGAGCAACAGAGGATGAAAAATCCAGTGTTTCTGGGCTATTACAAGGGCGGTTCTCCATGGAAGGGTGCAAAGGAGGGAGATCCACTCCCTCTGTCAAAGAGGATGTGACTAGCAGGGGAGAAAAACCTATGGAATACGATAGAGGACCTTTCAGGGGAAGGAATAGGAATAGTGAAGAGAAACAAGATGGACAGAAGTCAAAGGAAAATAACATTACTAAAGAAAATAAGGAAGAAGATAGGGAATAGGGAACAAAAACCAAAGCACACATGGGCCCATGTAAGTCCAAATCTGTTGTGACTCCCAGAGTTGTTTGAAATGAGCCTGCTCTGCAGATGCATAGGGACCAGATGAAAAACTTTGCAATCATTTGCAAATTCATGGGTTTATGGCCAACTGAAAAAGCCTTACAAATGTGGATAAGATATCACTAGAAACCAAAAGGAATTATTGACCTACACCTAGGGTCAAAGGGTTTCTCAACGGTGGTTTTTGCAAACATCAAAGATAAGGATAGATTTTTTGAAGGCAGGCCCTACTTGTATTATGCAGCAGGTCTCTATATGAGACCTTGGATCTTGAATTTTGTCCTGGAACATGAGACCTTTACTCCAGTCCCGGTTTGGGTAAGTCTTTATTCTCTTTTGCTTGATTATTGGAAAACAGAGTCCCTATCGACCATAGGAAATAAGTTAGGACGCTTTCTCAAAGCTTCTGAAGCCACTAGGAGGGGAAAGTACACTTCCTTTGCTAGAATATGTGTGGAGACGGTTCTCACTCGAGCTCTACCAGATGAGGTAGTCTTGGAAGTTTTTGATGAAGAATGGGTGCAAACTGTGGATTACGAACATATTCTATTCAGATGTCGCAAATGCCATGAGCATGGGCACCTATTCAAGGATTTCCCTCTCACTAAAATAGAGAATAAGAGTAAAACTAACGTAATGAAAGACTTTGAAAGCTTTCACAAAGTGGCAAACAAAGGAAAAGGAAGCAAGAGGGGGTCAAAGAAACAAAAATCAGAAGGGCAACAAGCCAATCAAAACAGGTTCCAAGTTCTAGAAGAGGAAGAAGAGATAACTACGACAGACTAGATGAAGGGAGAAGGTTTAAAGGAGGAAGGGAAAGAAGAGGACAGGGAATAAACACCATATAAAAATCTGCAAACAGAGACGATGGTGAGTGATGTAGAAACAAAAATGGATCATAAGATGACACAAAGTGAGATGGAAATGGAGGACCAAGAACTTCAGGTGATTCTTGAGAAAGAGAATCTAGGTCTGGAGGATTTCTTGATTCAAGGAACCAAAGAAGGGATAGACTCTTTACCTCCAGAGGATTTCAGCAGAGTCCAACAACTATATATATGGAAAACCCAAAACAAAGGGCCAGAAAGGGAAAGAAACAAGGAAAAGTAGAGTAGCAAAGGCATAAAAATGGTGAAATCCACACATGGATTAGAACCCAGATACCCAGCAAAAAAAGAGGCAGGAAAAAGCAGAACGAGGTATTGATGGAATGTGGAAAGCTAATGATAGACTGAGGTAAGATGAAAGACCTAACTAGCTGCTCCTTGACCAATCTTTAATAATGAAGTTTACTTCTCGGAATATTAGAGGACTACGTAGTAAAAGAAAACAGAGACTCATTAGTAATAGAATGAAAAAAATAGCTCTAGATGTCATCTTCATCTAGGAAACCAAATGTTCCATTCAAAAATTAAAAGAGATTCATAGTAAATGGCTCAATCGTTATGAGTTTCTGGAAGTCAAAGTGGAGAATACAGTAGGTGGTATACTGACCCTTTGGAATCCAAATAAAATAGACATTTTAGATGCTGAGGCATCTAGAGCATATCTTTCAATGGTCATTCAGCCTGTAGGAGATAAGGAAACCTACCTGGTCACAAATGTGTATGGCCCTCAAAGACTGCAGGGTAAGCTCAAATTTATTGATTCTCTTGAGGAGCTCAGAGATAGACATTCAGGCATCTCATGGATATTAGTAGGCAATTTCAACATGATTAAAAGGCTTTCAGAGAAAAAAGGTGAAACAGAGTTCTAAGTAAAGACTCTCTGAAGTTTTATACTTTTACAGATATTATTAAGTTAGTGGGTATTGTAATAAGTAATGGCAGACACTTGGAGCTGCCCAGCTACTCAGCAAATGCATGCCGTTGATCACCTACACATGGCCCTGCCCTCTAGAGTGGTGGGCTCCGACCCCCTTCCCATATCAAGTCCTCACGTTGATATAGCTGCAACCGGTAATGATGCTAATGGTTTCGGTCACATTCCTAATGATTCTCTCCACACAGATCCCGTCACTGACAGTGAAGGAACTGCTGATGCAGGCCATGCAGCAGCAAAAGACAAAAGTACCAATACGAATGCCTCCTCGTCGAGGCCAAAAGCATCCTGTGCAACATGCATTCCCAGATCTCCAGAGAGAATCAAAATCGATCTTCCTAGTGAGCACATTAACAGAGAAATCCAATATATGAGTGACCATGCACTCATAGGCAAGTCCCTTGGCTTCTGGCCAACTAAAAAGGCCCTGCATGGATGGATCGCCTTTAAATGGAAGCCTAAAGGACAAGTCACCCTGTAGCTTGGACCTAAAGGTTTCTTCACTACTATATTCACTTGTCTGGAAGACAAAACTCGCATTTTCAAAGGAGGACCATACTTCTTCAACTCAGCAGGCTTGTACCTTTGCAACTGGAAAGCTAGGTTTAATCCAGACAAAGAATACTTCAACTCGGCTCCGGTTTGGATACGCATGTATTCTCTTCCCTCAGAATATTGGAACAAGGAGATATTGAAGGCCATTGGCAACCACCTGTGAACCTTCGTCATAATTGCTGAGGAGACCAAATTCTGAAGATACACATCCTATGCCAGGATCTGTGTACACATGCATATGGAAAAAGAACTCACAGATTTAGTAAGTATATTTCATGATGATTATGAATGAATCCAAACAATATATTACGAGCATATTCCTTTTCGTTGCCGAAAATGCCATGAACATGGCCACCTTTTTACGGATTTTCCACTGAATCTTCATCCCAAAACTCCAGTTAATGATACTAGCAAAGACTCTAAAGGATTTACTAAAGTCCCTAATCGCCGACAACATGCAAAGAAAATTCCCGCAACCCCATAAAGCTCCAAAAACCTTAATACCTAGAACAGATGCATCATTCTTACCTCTCAAGACACTACAGAGGATCAACATGTAGATCCTCCGGTGAATGCCTCTCCCTCCTCATCCACCCTGATTCCAAAAGCTTCTCTCCCATCCTGAGCGTCCGCTCTCTCTAGCCTTCTGTTGTGGTAAAAACACAACCCCCCATTTTTGACTTCTTCACTTCAAATAATGGGGACACTTTCTATAAAATTTGGGCTAGGCACCTTTTTGGATTTTTATTTTAGTTGATTGCCCTACGCTTTTGTTAATTTCTAGTTTTCGTTGGATTCTTGTTTTGATTGCTTTGTTAGAATCGATTTTTTATAAGCTTCCCATCAACGCTTGTTTCGCCTCATTTGGTCAACTGGTTTGAAAATGGCACTCCTTTGAAATCTCATCATTTATCTAGCCTCGGTTAAAAATGCATAAAATGTACAATATCACATTTTGTAAATAAATTTGTCCAATAACGCATTCAGTTTAAATATTAACCTGTAGAGGGTTTTACTAACATTTTTCATTATGCAGCCAAATAATTAAGCATCGGGACTTAAGAAATTCACTCCAATTTTCTAATGAAATCTTAATCTCAAAAAACCAAACATTCAAGTGGTTGTAGTTTTATTTTTAGCTATAGTTTAAAAACTTATGTTCATAAAAACAAAATAAAAAATGAAAATTTAAGTTTAAAATTAAATTTTAAATTATTAAATATTATATAAATTAATTAATATATATATAATTAATTAATTAATTAAAATTTAAAACAAACAAAAAAGAATATAAAAAATAAATAAAAGATCGCATCGGGAGTTTCATTCGCAGCAATTTTTAAGGAACCCTGACAAGCCTATTAGTCACCCCCCGATGCGATATATCGCATCGGCATTTCGCATCATTTATATATCGGCATTTCACATCATTTTTTATGGACCCCCAATATCCCCTTCTTCCCGTTTCGCCGATACAAAGGAGAATTAAGGGCATTACCGTAAGTTTATTACACACGGGTTTTAACTTTTGTACTAGTTTGAGATTTTTAAAAAATAAGAACATTTACCTATGATGTAGGTTGGTATGTTAGTTTAAGTGTGGAATTAATAAAGGGTAGGTTAATACATATTAAATGTTAGTTTATATATTAATATGTGTATTATAAATTATTTATTAATTAATAAAATGTAATGTATTATATTATTTAAATTAATATATAATATTTAGTTAAGAAATTTTAAATTAATCAGATTAATTAATTAATGACATTTAATTAATTTGATTAAATTAAAATTTAAACATCATTTAGATTAATTAGTTTTTGTTTAATTAGAATGGATTTGTTTATAAATCGTTAATTAAATATTAGTTAGTTAAATTAATAAATAGTTTAGTTTATAATTAGCAATTAAATTAGAATTAATTAGGAACTAATTTAGGATTTAATTTTTAATTTAAATTCTCATTTTTTAGCCCAGCAAAAGAATTTCCAATTTTCTGAGTTATTGTTTTCAATTTCATTTGTCCAAAGCCTCTTCTAATTGAAGATCCATTGGCCAATGATATCCTTTGCCAATCAAATCATTCCAAGCATCAATAGAGAGTTTATATTTTATTTTCAATTATTTATTTAAATAGAATTTGATTGGGTTTGATTTAATTGCCAGAAATGATATTTTGATTGCATTTTAATTTATTTTGATTTCTTTTGCAGGAAAACAATGGAAAAGATACGGAGAAAAGAATTTCAAGAAATGAGAATGCTCCAGCAATTGAAGATCAGAATTAGGAGCAATTAAAATTATATTTGGTAGATTTCTCTTAAACTAACTCTCCTCTCCAAAAATTCCTTCACAAATATTATAAATAACAGATTGCAGAATGTAAAAAGGGTTGCTCTCCTCTGCAATTTTAGAGCTTCTAAAAGCACTATTGTAGTTGGAATTTAGAGTTGTAGGAGGGAGGAGTGAAAAATCTCAGATCTGGGGATTATTGAGGATATTCCCTTTGTATATAGAATTATGCATGAAGAACAAAGCTTGCACTATTGTGGCTCTAGTTTTGAAGGCAGAAGTTCAAGCAATGTAAAGGGCTGTTGGAGACCAAGGACAGAGAAATCGATGAAATAAAATTGGTATTTCTAATACTACTGTTTCAAATATCAGTTTTAATTTTATGGTGATAGGAATGTGTCATTTTATTCATGTTTGTGCACTATTGTCAATATGGGTAATTTGTTTCAATCTTGTCATTATGTATCTCTGTCTTTTATGGATTAATTTCTCATTTTTGAGTAACTACTTACTCTCAAATCTGTCTTATGAAACTGATTTATTGAATGGTAATGTGTTGTGAACTATTTCCACATATCATTATTAAATTATTGGATTTATTGATTTGATAATCAATATCATTTTTGTGAACTACTTCCTGGAATGTTATTGGTTTATTATTTCAATTTTTAAGGTCTCAATAGAATGTGTTTTGGTAACCATAATATCAGTTAATTGAACTACTTCATTAACTTGATATTCATAATAAACAAGACATATTTAAATCCAAATATTTTAATTATCTTGCTCTTAGTTGGGCTAGATCTATATCTTCCTAATTGAGATAGGATTTAGATTAGTTTCTTTTGCTTACATCATAGAATACGCTTGCATATAGAGTAAAATCTACATTATTTTAAGACCTCTCCTCAAAGAGGCAAAATTTTAGTTGTGGTTTGGTTGAACCCAAATCAGCTTAAGGGTCATTCTCTTGCCTGATCAGCAAGCAGAAGTGATTTGATGTCCCTGTCTATTGGTAGTTAAAGATACAATATAAACCAATAGCAATAGGGAGAAGGTAACTGGACCTAGATGAACAGTCGGAGCCACCACACCAAACGGAAAAGGAGCTGCTTTTAAGGTCTGGACCGGGTAGTTATCCCCCAATGTTGTTGCAGCGATTTTCGAGGCATCAACATTTTTGGCACTAGAAGGAGGGCCTGAGAAATTTGTCTATTGGAGTCTTTTCAATTTTAATATTTTATTTATTGTGATGACTCCTCTTAAGCTTCCAATTTGGAGTTGTGTCTATGGACGTGCATCCTCCAATACTCCACTTGAAGTGGTAAGACTCGTCTCAGGTAAAGTTTAATGGTAAGGGGAATTCTTCTGCTTTTAACCATGTCTTTCAATTTATTCAAAATGTTTCAAAATATGATTTTCAAGGAATTGATGAAGGCATTTTATGCAAAATTTTGACTCTCACATTTGCGGCAAAAGCCAGAAGCTGGTGCAAAACTCTTCCAGTTGCTTCAATTCACAGCTGGGATCAATTTGTTACAATTTTCATTGCTAAATTTGACGACTACGATTATGAACACGTATGTGAAGAAATTGAATATCTACGAAGGTTTGAAAATGAGTCGGTTCATGATTTTAATGTTCGATTTCATTTGAATTGCCTAAGATTTAAAGACGAAGATAAGCATACGGAACAAGAATCATTAGATTGGTTTGAATATGTTTGTTCTCTGCCTCCCATTCCCAATCCATATGAAATTAGTTCAAGTTTTGTTTCATCCCCTTCCAACATAAATGAAAATCCCAATACGGATGTGCAAATTAATGGTGATGAAGCGGTTTCACAAAGCTTGAAAAATATTTCCATTCAAATGCAAGAAGATAACAATAGCAATTTTAGAGAAAAAGCCGCCTTGAAATCAAAAAGCTACTTTGAAGTAAATTCATAAAATCAAATCACAAATCAGGAAGTAAAAGCAGCAATCAAAGCAAATAAAATGCAAACTGCTGTACAAATTTCTGAATTTCTCCATGATGAACGAATGCCGAAATCAGATCAGCAAAGCAGCATTCTTCAAGAAAGCATATGCACGCAAAGAAATGATCTGCAATCTGAAATTTACAATGAGCATAATGCACAAGAGATCTCAAAGAGAGATAGTTTTAAATACATTGTTTCAGGTTCACATTTTTCCCTTTATCCTGATATTTTCAATAATGGTAATATTTTTCCTCCTGGTATTAATGATATTTCAGAAATTAAAGAGGCTGATCTAAATGAATTACCATTAAGTTTTTATCAAGATAGAGAAGCAATAATTGATCATTCTTTTGCCATTAATAAACATGATTTTCTTGTTCCTCCTTGTTTTGGTATATTGGATGAGATAGAAGGGAATTGTAGAGAATATTGTGAAGTCATTTATGATAATTACTCTGACATTGAGGATGTTGATTTCTATTCCTCTCAAGAGAATCCTCATGAGAAAATTCAAATAACATCTTAAAATGAGGAACGCTTCAATTT
>APFE030390766.1:0-10302 GCA_000404065.3 Pinus taeda | reverse complement strand
TTGAGGCCCTTTTAAATCTGGGCAATGCATCATCCGTGGGCTTACCCACTTACCAATATGCAAAAATGAGTTTTTTTTTCTTTCCATACGAATACATTTTGTATTGACTGTCTATTTTGGATTCATGGGTTTTTTGGCTTTGGCTGTAGGTGCCTTTACCATGTGTTTTCCTCCACATCTAAGTTCTTCAAGCGCTTTGCCCTAAAGAATAGCAGTGTTTGCTTCCATGTGAAACCTTATACCTCCCTTCAGATGTGCCTCCCACGGTGATTTAGAGCCGCGATGATGACTGCCTGCGAGTTGAGGCCCTTTTAAATCTGGGCAATGCTACATCCGCGGGCTTAACCACTTATCAATATGCAAAATTGTTTTTTTTTCTTTCCATACGAATGCATTTTGTATTGACTGTGTATTTTGGATTCATGGTTTTTTTTGGCTTTGGTTGTAGGTACCATGTGGTTTCCTCCACATCTGAGTTCTTCAAGCGCTTTGCCATGTTTCTTCTCTCAAAATCAATTAGCGTAATTTGTTGACTGATCTTTTGTTATGTACTTAGCGCGTGAATAATATTGAAGAACTCAAAAGATTTACTGCTTAGGGTTTGATTAATTGCTGCAATATCAAGTTCAATGTGAGTACCTTGAATGACCCTCTCTTTATGGGAAAATCGTTGATTTCAGGAAGCTGCCCCGAGTTGAGGCCCTTTTAAATCTGGGCAATGATGCATCTACGGGCTTACCCACTTACCAATATGCAAAACTGAGTTTTTTTTCTTTCCATACGAATACATTTTGTATTGACTGTCTATTTTGGATTCATGGTTTTTTTGGCTTTGACTGCAGGTGCCTTTACCCTACGGTTTCTTCCACATGTGAGTTCTTCAATCGCTTTGCCCTAAAGAATAGTAGGGTTTGCTTCCATGAGTTCTTCAAGTGCTTTACCCTAAAGAATAGCAGGGTTTGCTTCCATGTGAAACCCTATACCTCCCTTCAGATGTGCCTCCCACGGGGATTTAGAGTTGTGATGATGACTTCCTGAGAGTTGAGGCCCTTTCAAATCTAGGCAATACATTATCCGTGGGCTTACCCACTTACCAATATGCAAAACTGAGTTTTTTTTTCTTTCCATACGAATACATTTTGTATTGACTGTCTATTTTGGATTCATGGGTTTTTTGGATTTGGCTGCAGGTGCCTTTACCATACGTTTTCCTCCACATCTAAGTTCTTCAAGCGCTTTTCCCTAAAGAATAGTAGGGTTTGCTTCCATGTGAAACCTTATACCTCCCTTCAGATGTGCCTCCCACGGTGATTTAGAGCCGCGATGACGACTGCCCGTGAGTTGCGGCCCTTTTAGATTTGGGCAATGCTGCATCCACGGGCTTAACCACTTACCAATATGCAAAATTGTTTTTTTTTTCTTTCCATACGAATGCATTTTGTATTGACTGTCTATTTTGGATTCATGGTTTTTTTTTGGCTTTGGCTGTAGGTACCATGCGATTTCCTCCACATTTGAGTTCTTCAAGCACTTTGCCATGTTTCTTCTCTCAAAATCAATTAGCGTGATCTGTTGACTGATCTTTTGTTATGTACTTAGCGTGTGAATAATATTGAAGAACTCAAAAGATTTACTGCTTAGGGTTTGATTAATTGTTGCAATATCAAGTTCAATGTGAGTACCTTGAATGGCCCTCTCTTTTTGGGAAAATCGTTGATTTCAGGAAGCTGCCCCTGAGTTGAGGCCCTTTTAAATCTGGGCAATGCTGCATCTGCGGGCTTACCCACTTACCAATATGCAAAACTGAGTTTTTTTTCTTTCCATACGAATACATTTTGTATTGACTGTCTATTTTGGATTCATGGTTTTTTTGGCTTTGACTGCAAGTTCCTTTACCCTAGGGTTTCTTCCACATGTGAGTTATTCAAGCGTTTTGCCCTAAAGAATAGTAGGGTTTGCTTCCATGAGTTCTTCAAGCGCTTTGCCCTAAAGAATAGCAGGTTTTGCTTCCATGTGAAACCCTATACCTCCCTTCAGATGTGCCTCTCACGGGGATTTAGAGCCGCGATTTGAGGCCCTTTTAAATCTGGGCAATGCTTCATCCATGGGCTTACCCACTTACCAATATGCAAAACTGAGTTTTTCTTTTTCTTTCCATACAAATACATTTTTGTATTGACTATCTATTTTGGATTCATGGGTTTTTTTGGCTTTGGATGCAGGTGCCTTTACCGTGCGTTTTCCTCCACATCTAAGTTCTTCAAGCGCTTTGCCCTAAAGAATAGCAGAGTTTGCTTCCATGTGAAACCTTATACCTCCCTTTAGATATGCCTCCCACAGGTGATTTAGAGTTGCGATGATGACTGCCCACAAGTTGAGGCCCTTTTAAATTTGGGCAATGCTGCATCCGCGGGCTTACCGACTTACCAATATGCAAAACTATTTTTTTTCTTTCCATACGAATGCATTTTGTATTGACTGTCTAATTTGGATTCATGGTTTTTTTTTTGGCTTTGGCGACAGGTGCCTTTACCATGCGGTTTCCTCCACATCTAAGTTCTTCAAGCGCTTTGCCCTATTTCTTCTCTCAAAATCAATTAGCGTGATCTGTTGACTGATATTTTGTTATGTACTTAGCGCGTGAATAATATTGAAGAACTCAAAAGATTTACGGCTTAGGTTTTGATTAATCACTGCAATATCAAGTTCAATGTGAGTACCTTGAATGGCCCTCTCTTTGTGGGAAAATCATTGTTTTCATGAAGCCGAGAAGGCATTTGTCATTGTAAAGGGGATCTCAAATATCATGATAACTTATTTAGTTGTTTTGGGTTATAAATGTTATTTTCTTCCTGTTACTTGCATTGAAATTCTTGTCTTGTTTTTCCCATTTCTGTAAGATTGTGTTTTATTCAGCTGAGCAGCTTCTACTAGCCTCGCCATTACCATCCATAGTAACCCTAAAATGAATGCTAGAAAAGAAGAGCTGCAAGCTTCAAAACAAAGCATGAGATAGCTTCTTGATTTACAAAATCGGCTAGAAATCATGGAGTTAATTTCATGAGGTGCATGGTTTCAAATATCAATCAAAGGTGGATTATTTTGTTTTGTTTTGTTTTCTTTTAATGAAATACTCTAGGTACATCAGACGCAGAAGGCCCACCCATATTTTTATATTCAGGGAACGTTGTAATGGATCTGGGTGATAGCCAAAAGAAGAAAAAAATGAAAAAACTAATCTTTCAAAGGAGAGGTCACATGCATTGAAGGTCAGAAGTTCAAAAGAGAGTTGAGCGGTAATTAACGAAATCAAAGCATTAGAGCATGCTACAGGAACGGGGATGATTATCGAATTTGAAGTCATGAGAAAGGGATGGAGGCAGAAAAAGCTAAAATGTTACATCAGTAGAGCACATGGCTATGTTGTCCTGACTCCCGCTCATGGTATGATTTGTATATTTTTCAAAGCAAGCTCGGCTAAAAATCAACTATATCTGAAACATGATAACATTCTGCTTGTCGTTAGAATAGAAATGGCGTTGGGAGATTTTCCATACATGACATGATTCATCTACTCGAAATCGTGATAGGTTCAATGCATTTTCATAAATCCAAAAGCAAAGGTTTAGTAAAACTTAAAAAGTGTCATCAAAGACATCACTTGTTTTGGAAATTTAATGTTTTGCTTCCATGTATCACATCCTCTAATATCGTTCAATGCGTGGTTCATTCAAAAAGAGCTATGTAGGAGAAAATTAATCTCTGTAGTCAACCTGCAATTTTAGAAAGTTTAACGATATTCTAATTTTAGAGAGTGTCAATCATGCTACAGTTTTAATTTAAGAAGTATTAGTTATGTATGTATTAGTTAAGATAGCTTATCATGGGTTGTGATTGTTTTAAATACATTATCTTGGATGAAGGAAATTAATGGCTTGGATGAGGGGTTCTTACCATTAGAAGTTGCAAATGGTCTTCCAAGTCCTATAAGTATCGGTTTCATTTTCCTTGTAATTTCCATGTTTTTCTTCTTAAAAGGGTGGTCTGTAAGCTTTAAGCTTTTACTAAATGTGGGCTATTTGTTGGTATAAAAAATAAACATAGTTGGCAGACGTCGAGATTGGAGTTGGTCATTCAACATCATTAATTGTTCAAAAGGTAAAAATATATGCAGTATGACATCAGATGGAAGACCATCAAATAATATGTAAATGAATATTTCCTTGAGAAGCATCTTTCTTAGACAATTTCTTAGCCTTGGCGCCTATGTGCTAATCCTTTGTTTCTCAAATAAAAAAATTAGGGCATTGATTTTTATAACTCTTTGGGGTACACAGATGTATATAGATGAGTATTCCCTTGGAGGTGGAGCTCCAAGGCATCCATGACAAACACTATGATGTATAAAGTAGAAAGAAGCCATGGCGAAGTTGGTATCAAAGATCATGGGTTGGTTACACCCCAACATCGTCCTTTGGATTGATAAGTCAAGCAACCACTACTTCACCATAACAAAGAATATGGATGGAGCTTGTAAGCCATATTTATTTATTCTAAGAATCTTTATTAGATAATTTCTTAGCCTTGGTGCCTATGTGGGAATCCTTTGTTTTTTAAATAAAAATTTTAGGAGACTCATTTTTACAACTCTTTGGGCTTCAAACATGTACTTGATGTGTCTTCCTTGGGAGGCGGAGATCTAGGGAAACCCTAACAAAAATTATGATGTTAAGTTTGCCTCACTCGTCTTATAACACAACCCACAAGACATTAACCATGCTTAAAAATTTTCAATAGTGTAATAAAAAAGAGACATTATAGCTTCAATAACTTGAAAAAAAAAAAATGTTTTAAGGAGTCCCAAGGAAAAATAGTTGTTATCCTGATTTCTTGGAAGCCTCATAAAGATTGGATTTTGTTGGTCATATAAAATTTTACCCTTGGATTTTATTGGTCATATAAAATTTTACAATGTATTATGCTCGGCCAGTGTAAACCAACTATATTGTATGACAAGATTCTTCCAATATAAATAATGCATATAAAATTCTATACATAGAATCCCTACCAGTTGGTTTATAGTAAGTCTACAAAGGAAAATTGTCTGTGTCTTTTATTCTGCTGATGCATGAAGTCAAGATATGATCTGATTTAATATTTTTTGTTGGGTTAAAGATTGGCAAACCACTGCTTGATTTCTTCATAGATTTTAACACAAGGGCGGAGTTCCTGCGGTTACATGGCCTTATTTCTGAGTCCACATATAATATTATGAAAAACAGCTGCAACTACACTCGCTATGTGGATGAGTATTATTGAGGCACTGTTGCTTCGAGGAGTTTATGTGGATGAGTATTATTGAGACATTGTTTCTTCGAGGAGTTGGCACTGAAGGTTGTGGCTACCTTCAAAGTATTGAAGGGTAAAAATATTGTTAAAGAAGTGACAAGAGCAAGATTAAATGATCTGGTGCAAGCTATTGAGACTATAAAATCAAGTTCATACATTTACAAATTGGTTGGATTTTTTCATTTTCAGATTTTGTAAATTGATGTCCTATCAATAAAGTGTTTTGTGTTTGAACATGAAATGGTACTATTTCTCAAATTGAGATGGCATGTTGTCCTCAATTTATGCCTTATGGCATTTCTTTTGCAACATTTGGTCTAAATGCTAGTATAGTTGGTTTTGTATATACATGTGTTGTACATAAACACTATATACATGGTTGTATTATATACGTGGTGTATTATATACATGGCATATTATAATATACATGCTTTGTCAAATACTTTATCTGTTATATATTATTCAAGGCAACAACATCTTTGATTAAGCCAACATTGTCTATATGTCGCATACCCTTGGTAGATACACTACTAATTCAACTATGGAGAACAAACTTCTAATTGGGTCACTCGGCAATATTTTTTAAAATTAGCATTTTGTGCTTTATCATGCAAAAACACTAGAGAATAGTTTTTAAATGGATTTATTAAACAGATTTTGAAGCAGTATTTTCAATTACAACACTCTACATTCTCCAACATCCATTTTGTTCTGCAAAGGTAAATACCATGTCATTGATGTCAAAGGGGGGGATAGACAGAGGTAAAAGGAATAGGTGATTTCATGAGCAACAACAGAAAAAGTTGTCATCAATACCAAAGGGGGAGAATTTTGGTAATATTGTCATGGATGTCGTTGATCACATTGGTGATAATTTATGTTGAATGTGAAGTTCACATTAATGTTGAAGGATTGAATGCAAAAGGTTGAAAGTGATGTGAAGTGCAACGGCTAAAACATTGATAGATATGTTGATTGAATTGGAAAATGACTCATGACATAGCTATTTGGAAAATGTATACTTTTATTAATCATTAACAAGTAGCTCGTAAAAATTTGGAAAATGTAACCAATACAGACTAAGAAGTTTCTAGATATGTCTTTTACAATCATTTTTGCGGGTCCATTTTATTGCAACTCTATTTCATATTACAAAATTGTGATTTTCAACACTAAAAATGAAGAGATTGATTGTGAACAGTCTTGGAAGACTAAGAGGCAAATTCTCATTTCATATTCCTGTAGAGAATACAAACAGCTAATAGGCCATGCTTCTAAAATATACATTGTTGAATGGAAAGATTGTTAATTTTTCATAGGGCTACATTGTTCTTTGCTTTGATAATTGTATTTCTTCATTAATACATTAATTTCACCCCATATCATCATTACATTATTCATAACTACACCATTATTCATTATCACATGCAATTATATTGAAAGAACAACATCATCATCAATGTAACGGAACATAAAGGAACAATAGAATAAAATCATGCACACAAAGAGAGACACCAGGATTGGTCTGGGACCAAGGAAAAACCCATTATGGGGGAAACCCTTGCAAATCTTCTTCTTCTTAGATCATCATCAAATGATTCATCAAAAGAGAGTAAAATGAACATAACTTTATCTATGCAACAAAATGACTATGATATCCATGAAATGGATCTAATCATGCTTATAATCACAACCCTGATTCTAAGGACTATAGTGTGTTGTCATTGACTATAGTCAATTGCTAGATATTGTTGTCATTGTGTTGAACACTGCTTTCACTGAGTAGAATCTTCATAATACTAAAATATCATCTTTGAGTCCCGGACGCAGGGAGGAGGGGTTGTACGAGCATCTATAGCAGTCTTAGATGCTCTCTGCAGATCTGGAAGACTGTGTCTGGAACATATCTAGACGCTCCCAGGTTAACTAGATGAGGGTGTTTGAGGTCAAACATACCTAGATCTGCCTCAAACACTGGATGCTCTCATAAGGCTTCTATGTGAGCATCTACGGCAACCCAGACTAGACTGTGCGTGCGTCTGAGGACCAAACTGAGCAGCGGAAACCCTAGCCTCCCAAACGTTCCCATGAACACTTTTTGCTAGCGTGCAAGGCTCCCTGGACGCTTTCAAGACCATATTGTGCCAGCATCCAGGGACAAAAATACTCAGTTACATGCCAGTGTCGGAGATCTAGAAAACCTTAGATCAGTGTGAGCTTCAACCCTGTAGTTTCAGACCCTTTGTGCAAGCTTTCCTCCATCAGACCTATGCGAACTAAGACAATAAGAGAAGAGAAGATGGTTTGATCAATGTATCCAATTGAGCTTGAGGTCTCTTCTATTTATAGGCTTTCACGAGGTTCCACTGGGGGTTGAGGCCAACCTGTCCAATTTAAAATATGCTTAGGGCCGACCTAACCCAATATACATGAGTGAATAAATAAATTAAAAAACCAACTTTCACTTGTCCAAATAAGGTGATATTTAGGTCGATTTTGGTCCTCTCAAAAACAGGAATCTAATGCAATCATCATATCAGTCATCTAATTTGTCCAAGGTGGAATTTTACTAAAATTACAAAAATTAATACTCCCTCTCAACTAGGGAGAATTCCACCTGCCAATATATGTCCATCGATCAATATGCCATTCTTGTGTCTTCAAGTGTCATCACCTATCATCACTATTCATATCTATAATGTACTCATCATGCCATGACCACCTCAAGTATCTCATCATCACAAATCATCAATGTACATCTCCATTTATCCATTTCTTATTCCTGCTTATCTCTTGATTATTCCTGCTCATATGTTGAACATTCTCGAATCTAGAAGAAGAAGAATTTGTTACTAAAGGGGAGCCCAAGATACAACCCTTTATCCATCAAGCTACTACCTGGAGTCATTTCTAGTGGGCTACTACCTAAAATATCATCATCAATCGTCATCAAAGAGCATATCATCAAGGAGCACATCTCAACCTGAAACCACATTGGGGAACACATCTCAACCAGAAATACCATGGGGGAGCTATACATATACAACCCCATATCAAGAAATAGGATATACAAACACACAGGGGAGTGCATCTCGACCCTGGGATCTCATCAAGGAGCCTAATCTCAAACTAGAATCGCATAGGGTTATCTCAACCCATCCTATTGCCTATTGATCTTCCCATCGATGACCCTAAATAGTCATGTGGTAGAAAAACTGCATCATAATTCACTTGGGTTGTACACCCTAAGTACAATCTCAACTCGTTGGCCAAACAAGGAGCGATATTCCTGACAAGCCTTGCTTGTGGGTATTGTTAGCTCTGCTACATGTTGCCGTTATTCAAGGAGCCGAAGTAAGGTCGGTCCTCGGTTTTGCTCAAAAGAGGCCTGTACCAGTTATGCTCTCCCTTCCCTTCACCTCACTCATCCTTGTCTTTCACCTCCATTTCCTGGGTCTCTTGTTAAAAATCACGTAAAGGAACTTTTGCTCTTAAGCCCAAGCACTAAGTTTAAACCTCATAACACCTCTCCCACACGACCTCGCGCCTTCGTTACCCATCGTTTCCTTTTGATCGTAGTCGTTGATCGCCACACCCTGATCTAACGGTCCCCGCCGCATTCAATGAACAACCCACCCGTTTATTTCTTCCACCGTCCGATCATCCCTGCCGTGATCGGACGACATTCGCTCCTCCTGCATCCGCAAACCAATAGCGTGATAACTCGTTATGAAAAGCAGTTTCGCCCGTACCCCACTGCCACGCGTCATAGGTTGAATGGAATCGCGCACCCGTGTACCTTTACCGCCCAATGGTCCACGACGGTGTGATCAATACAACCCGCTGCCGAAACTGCTTTCCTTGGCCGTTAACCCCCATGCGTCTCCTCTGCCCGATGACCATTGGATCTGCCTACCCGAGATCCAACGACTCACGAACGTCTTGCCCGTTTCCTCCCGATACCTTCCGCCAAGCCATACCCGCCGTCCATCTGCTCAATCCAACGGCCAACCTTGTTCCTCCGACAGTTCGTCCACCTGCCATGCAGTACGCGACCTTTGATTGTTCTATGCTCCAGAAGGATGAAGATAGCCAGTCTTTGGTACTGATTGCAGTAGTTCCTCAATAACTGCATTCAAGAGACAGTAAGGCCGAGAAGAAAAAGGACAGAGCTCGATCAAGCAAATGTATTTAGCAGTTACGGGACTCTATTCTATATGACACTCCAGCCACTTCAGAGGATGGCAGAGCACCCGAGGAGATCAAATTCATCTGATACAGCAAGCAACCGCACTCAGAAGTCTACCAGACAGTTAAAGTGGTTGGTGGTCAATTATGACCCCTTCATACTCAGAATGGCCGAGTGCCTTTGTATTCAAACTCTATATATACCCAGAAACCAGATGTAATCAGGGTTGATGGTTGTTGTATTGATGTAAAGTTCAACTTCTGGAGACTGTAACTGTTTTGATACTTGCAGTGTCTCGTCTTCATTTTTAGCTAATACAAGTTTCTTTTGTTGTTAATTGCTCACTTTCCATTTCTATTCTGTTATAGGTTGTGGCCGTTATGCAGTTTTCCTGAACTCTTGAAGTTTAGCATTAGAGGAGCTCTCATCCTACCTCTGTGTTAAAATCTTGTATGTACCAGTGGTTGTGTTCCTCAGGTTTCTTTTCACCTAATGCCAAAGAGCTGTCATCCTATCTGTGCCTTAGGGAATTAGATTTGCAGACCTCTTTACTGGTTGCAGCCAGCCATCACAAGGTCTTATGCATCTGCTGGTGTGGTTAGTATTCTCCATATTCACCCAATCTTTAAACTGTGAGTGATTGGTGGTCTAAAGCCTTGTATTCTGGGGGTCTTCACGCATGTCTGGAGTTAAGCATAGTAGAAGTGGTTATCTAGCTTGAACAAGCATCATTCCTTCCATTCATCCATTTCCAACATCAAGTT
>APFE030390764.1:2079-38195 GCA_000404065.3 Pinus taeda | reverse complement strand
ATATTAAACATCCTATACGTTATTTAAGCCGAAACTTAAATGATACGGAAATGAAATACTCCTACATTGAAAAGCTAGCCCTAGCAGCTATTCAAGCGATACAGAGAATTCGACACTACGTCCTCTTCAGAAAAACTACCATTTTATCAGATTGCAACCCCATGACTTATATATGTTTGCGACAGTTGCTGGGGGGCAAATATTCAAAATGGATAGCAATTTTACAAGAGTTTGATCTGGAATTCAAAAAATCCAAATCAAAGAAAGCCTTGGTATTCACGGAGTTACTATGTGATCTCCCATCATCATCCAATGATGCACCATCCGCAGAAGCAATCGTGGATGAAAATTTTTTTCTGATATCTTCAAGCAATCCATGGTACGGAGATATAATCATCTATCTCCAAACACAAACATATAGGTCTAATACCTCAGACTCCGAACAACGATGGATTCGATACCAAGCAAAAGACTACGTGATCATCGGTGATACCCTTTACCGTTGCGGTATCGATATAGTTCTGTGAAGGTGCCTCACCCATGAGGAGGCCGAAAAAGTCCTGAATGATTGTCATTCATGCGCATGTGGGGGGCATCAATCTGGTTATGCTACGGTGAAAAAAATTTTGCGAGCAGGATACTTCTGGCCAACAATGTTCAAAGATTGCATAACCACAGTTAGAAGTTGCCATGCTTGCCAAATTTCCGATAGAAAAACCAGAAGATCACTCGCACCACTGCAACTAGTAGTTGTTGTTGGGCCATTTGCAAAATGGGGCATAGATTCTATGACATGTAACCCAACCTTGGCCGGGGGGCATGGGTATATCATAGTCGCGGTAGACTATTTTACCAAATGGGCCGAGGCGATGCCTACATTAAACAACAGTGGCAAAACAGCTGCCCTTTTCTTTTTTAATCATGTAGTCTCTAGATTTGGCGTTCCATAGGCCATAGTCATAGATCATGGATCACATTTTCGCAATCACATGATGGTTGAGTTAGCTGCCAAATTAGGACTATCTCACAATAGCTCTACTTCGTACTATCCACAAGCTAACGGACAGGTTGAGGCAATCAACAAAGTCCTAAAGCACGTGCTGCAAAGAATGATCAGAGTCCATAAACGGAATTGGCACCTGATCTTGTACTCGACCTTGTGGGAATACCGGACATCGGTAAGAAATGCAACCGGGTTTACACCTTTTCAACTTGTGTACGGTCTGGAAGCAATCTTACCTGTTCAATGTGAAATCTCGTCCCTCAAACTCGCAGTCGACCTTCTCCCCGAAACCTCAGAAGAAGAGACTCGTTTCTTGGAACTAATCCAATTGGATGAAACCTGTTGTGATGCAGCTTTAGTTAACGAAGCTCATAAGAAACGAGTCAAAGCGTAGTTCGACAAAAATGTCAAACCTCGCGTCTTCTCAGAAGGTGACCTGGTCTTACTTTACAACTAGGAATTTGATAAGTTGGGAGCAGGGAAATTCAAATTGTTATGGATGGGTCCTTATATTGTTAATCATGTATTAGCAAAAGGAGCATACGAATTGATGGACTATGATAGGATTCCACTGGTGCAACCTCGCAACGGGTTGTACCTCAAACGTTACTATGCTTAATTTCGCATAGTAATCCTTATGCTTTTGTTACATTTTTGTTTTCGATAAGAGTAATTATTTTGGTTAGGTAATCCACTTTTTTGCATTCACTACAGATGTCGAACCTATTGGAATCATTTTTTGGATATGCCGACGAAGTGAGTCGTAGTTCATGGAACCTATCTTCTACAGCATGGGCCATTTTCGATCCCAGCGGCGGGTTAGTAAGTTTCATAGGGGTATGCATTGGTCAATCGATGAACAATATCACTGAATACAGTGCATTGATAGAAATCCTCTCTGATGCCATCACACAGGGAATATGCCAACTTGTCGTCAGGCTGGACTCACAACTCGTCATTCTACAACTCACTGGCATCTATTCCGTACGAAATCCAACCATCTATCGCATGTTCCTAAGAGTCAGGATTTTGGAAAGACAGTTCGATTTCATTCAATATCGACCTATTTCCAGAAGTTTAAACACATTGACAGACTCATTGGAAAATTATGTGTTAGATAGACATTTGCGACATTTATAAAAGAGAAGCATCACATCAATATATGCAGCAAGATCATGTAACTTAACCAAAATAAAGCTCTGAAAATCAAAAATATATACATAATTGTTTATAGTTTATACATAATGTTTTGTAACCAAGACAAAATCGGTCAAATGACCCAAAACTCGAAGTGTTAGGGGGCACCCTAGTCTAATGATGCTGGTAATAACAAGTCATCGCCTGTGCAATCATGCGTAAAAGCCTAGTCCATCGACTCGACATGCTAGTAGTATGCCGTTGCAACCGCAGAGGCAACTTGTTGGTCCTCACATCCGGGATACCAAGGGTGAGACCCTCAACCTACTCCTGTAGTGCTGAAATAGTCTCGACCACGTCAAGGTCACGAAGGATGGCCCTCTCCACAGCCTCTCTTGCTGGAGCGACCGCTGGGTCTCTGCGGCGTACCGCCGATCGAACTGGTCCAATATCTACATGAGCACATGAGTTTTGATTAGTCTTGATCAAAGAAAACATAAGAACATTATAAAGAACAATAAACAGATATATGATCAGAAGATTTACCCATAGCACCCCACTACTCGTCGGCTAGCAGCACTAAATCCGGGTCACCCCGGAAATCCATGCCAGTATATGGAAACTTGACGTAAACCATCTCCTGACGATCAAACCACTCGAAGAAATTATCAGAAAATGAAATATGAGGCTGGCTAGCATGTCGAAACACGAGGTCAACCCATCTCTGCATCTGTGGTTCAGTCGATGGAGGTAGGCCAAGTGAGATGTACTGCGGCTGCATCAGTAGGATCTTCTCCAAAGCGAAAGCAGTCAAAATAGAACCATAGCAAAAATTCTTGGATCTTCTACTTTTCACCTTGGTTAGTTGTTATTTCATCACAGAGAGTACTGCATCACACCAGTTGAACACCTTCAGTTCAAGGCATTCCAAAGCATACTGCATGTAAGACCTGTTAGCTATGTGAAGAGAAGAACTACCAGCCAGTCTAGCAAAATTGAATAGAATGGTCCTCAAGGGCCGGTTAGTGACATCTCGGATATTAATCTTGTCGTCCGTACTCGGCTGAGATCCCTCTCTATAGTGCCAGTGAATATACTCCCTCATGGACTCACCCCCGCGGGCAGGACTCGATAATGAGAGAGGGGCACCATGCCTCGATAAACTGGTCAGAAAATAGATGTCCACGATAGTCAAGGGGATCGATTTGCCCCTAATCTGGAACACATGGTTGGTAGGATCCCAGGCATTGAGGAAATATTGCAACAAGTTGATTTTTGCCTCATGCTAGAGATGTGGAAAACTTCAACAGGCCACAGTTCTGCAATGCAGTTATCGTGCCCGGATCATGTAAAGCAATTATGTCCTCTTCTTCATGCTCATGTTCTCGCCATGTAACAACCATTTTTCTTTGATGAATCTCTGAAAAACAAACAAAAGAAGAGTCAGGATCTTGATTTGGCAAAAAAAACAGGCAAAATCTATGAGAAGTTTGTGCAAAATGTTTCCTCCTTGTGCCCATCGCACCCCAGTAGTGTACTAGGAGCGATGCATACTAACTAGCCAGTGAGAAGGCCAGTATGCATCGCACCTTTCGATTAAGGAAGGGTGCGATGGAGCCAAGGCGAGTTGTTCAAACCCCAAAGGCTTAGCAAAGCTAGGAAACATGCTCATAATTCGAAAAGAAAAGAATGCAATTGAAGAGCACAAGTTTAGCTCCTACCTGGTCTAGACTGCATCAAGAATCGTCCACAGAATCTCCCAGAATCAGCTAGTGAAAATAAGGGGGGAAAAGCACCTCCAGAGCTCCAATAAACCAATTTCAAATGAAATGGTAAAATGAGACGTAAAAGTCACTTTTAAATTACCATTCACATAATTCAAGTAAGATATTAGTGTTCTTAACTCATTTATCAAGCATATGTTTTCATTTATAATCGGTTTGATGAAGCAAGTGAACAAGCAGTACAATCTTTGAAAGAACAAAATGCTAATGGTGAATCAAGGAATCAATGACCATTATCACGAGCAGTTTTAACGCGAAATTCAAGCTCGTTAAAAAATATACGTAAGCAATGAGCAAATGTTTCCCCCAGAGTTTAAGCTCATTAAAAAATGAACTAATTTTCCGGTAAATAACCATTGTGAATGCATTATCATCAGCTTTTGACCCTTGGTCGTGTTCTCATCATCACCTCCACTTTGTTTTTTAGCCGATCATTCACCTCCATTTGATTGTTTACCCTTTCGAGGAAAATCTGCGAAGAGTGATTCTATTAGCCATCCTTGTGACACTGTTGTGATTGGGAAATTCCAAACCTTACCTAGAATCAGCTACTACCCAAAATCATCACTCGTTCCTCGAAAAACAAGTCTCCTTTAAGCTCTTTTCAACTGACTTGTAAAATATGAAAATATTGTCGAGCGATTAGCCTCTCTGGCTCGTTAAATTCATCGGAAGTGCTATCTCTCCTCTAGATTTCAATCTTTTTGGACTTGAGGGATTATTACACAAAACGATCGAGCGCTTGTCTTGTTCGGCTCGTTAAAATTACCGAGCATTCATCCCTTTCGTATTATTTTACGCTTTTTCAGACTTAAGGGATTATATGACAAAAAAGAATCTTTGGAGTTTCCTTTCCGTCCCTTTCAGACTCTCTAAAATCGAAAAGGACTGAGTTATCTTTGTCGTTAAACTCGTTAAAACCGAATAGAGACAAACTCATCCAAATGGACGAGAACAAGTTTCATTGTTACTAGGCTCGCTAAAATATAGCGACAGGTTCGCTCGAAGGGAGGATTATAGAACAAGCATATGTTATCCTCATCAAGCTTGACAAAAATAAAGAGGTACTCATCAGCAATGACTAGGGAAAATTGGGAAGAAAACTTGAAAAAACTTTATTGGTAGCAAGTCGCTCTTGAACATGACACTTTCTCTCTGCATCGAAACCGGGTTGGGTTGTTCCATTCACTGGTCATATCACCATTGGTCCATCACACCATCCATCTTTGGGGTTAACACTACCAATCCATCGTCAGTGTCGTCGATATGTTCAAGAGAAGTCATTCAGAGAATTCACCTGTGTCTCACTCGCTACAATACATTCACGCTCCATTCTTTTCATGACCACCACCTTGAACCCTGTATCATCAGATCGTTTTCAACTCCAAAATCATTTGCTTCGTTCAATGTCATAGATGTGGGGTTCATTAAGGCCCTCCTATGACTGGTCATTTCTTGTCGACATCAGCTCATTATCCAAGAAGTCGACCTAGGAACAACCCTTTCAGTACTTTGAAGCTTGCATGCCTCAATGGCAAGGTTCTCACTTTCGGCGACAGGTTTACATTAATGGCATTTGACCGAGAGATTTTGCGTGGTGTTCGATGCCAAGTCCTTTTTCACACCGCGCGAATTGTACTGTAGTACCTTGAGGGTCATTGTCATTATTGGTGATTCCTCTCGTGCCCGTTAAAAGCTTACATCATTGGCTGGTAATCAGGCGATGTCTTTCCATGTTCGAGTCCAAAACATTTTTCACATGGATCGACTTGTACTCTTAGTGAAGATTAAACGAGTTTTGAAGACCCTGGATCTAGTTTCATCCATCCAGGCTGTGATATATTCAGGAATATAAAGACATCAAATGTACATCATTATCGAACGGATGATCATCCAAATCAAAGGATGATGAGTCTGAATCATCAGTCTGCTACACAGATGATTGTCTGTCCTATGTACATGAAAATGAATTTATAAAGCTAAGCATGGGAATGCCCGCCTCAGCTAGATCATGAAAACTATTATGAAGATAATGTATTTTATTGTATCTTATTATAGGTCACCTCCCAGCTCGAAAAAACTTTGGATCTTCATGGTAAAGCATTTCACCCGGCATCAAAAGATTAACGACCTCATGCCTTAGGGGGCAACTGTTATAGACATTTTTGGGCACTGCAACCCCAATCATAAATGTCCATAAACTGAGGGCTCCTAAGTCCCTAAAAGTGTTGCTTCACTACCTAAACAAACAAGGTCAGTTGATTACATCATCTCCCAGAAGTTCTCCACTAAAAACTGCTCAGAAATGGTCAAAACTGGACCATACTGAATACCCAGTGCAGAGGGTGCAATGCATATCACCTTCCTAGTATAAAGGGTGCGATGCATACTGAATGGTCCCTCTGTAGGGTGTGATGGGTGAGAATGGACAAATGGCAAAGACAGTTTGCGAGGTGGAAGATCATGGAATCTTCCAGAAGCTTCCCCTCTGACACTTGCCTCTCTGTTTTCGACCAGGGATGAGTAAGAGATCATCAGTCTTCAAGTGGAATCAAGAACTATCAGAGAGAGGACACTAATCAAGACCCCAGAAGATGACTCAGCCCCCTACAATCATCTATATATGGATCCCTCATCACAGAGATCCAGAGGCTAGAATCTTGTATCTTGTAGAGAAGTGTTTTTGGTTTTCTGGTGAAACTTCATACTATTGGGTGATCTAAGCTTTACTTGAGTGAAGAAGGGCTTTCTTGCTGGAGGATGATGCTGGGTCAGAAAAATTGGTTGTAATCCTCTTGTTTTTCTTGATATTAATAAATCTATTCAATCTTTGCTCCATATTCTTGTATGTTTGATTGTATATTCATTTGTATGGTTAATACATATCTGGTCCTCTGTTATTTATGAATATAGATCTCTGTTCTTTGATTCCACAGGTTCTCTTTAAAGCTGGGTAGACGAAGAATAAGCGGCAAAGATCTATCAGGAAGGAGAGGAATCAAGTAAGGAACCAAGCGCAAGACTAAGGATGGTGTCCTTTATTCCACTCTTGTCTATTTTCATAAAGGAAAGCAAAATTAGTCTTTATTAACATCAAGAAAATCAAGGGGATTACAACCAATTGTTCTGACCCAGCATCATGTTCTAGCAAGAAATCCCTTCTTCACCTCAAGTAAAGCTTAGATGACCCAACACTATGAAGTTTCACCATAAAACCAACAACACTTCTCTACAAGACACAATATTCCAGCCTCTGGATCTCTGTGATGAGGGATCCATATATAGATGATTTTAGGGGGCTGAGTCATCTTCTAGGGTCTTGATTAGTGTCCTCTCTGATAGTTCTTGATTCCACTTGGAGACTGATGATCTCTTACTCATCCTTGGTCCAAAACAGAGAGGCAAGTGTCAGAGGGGAAGCTTCTAGAAGATTCCATGATCTTCCACCTCGCAAACTGTCTCTGCCATTTGTCCATTCTCGCCCATCGCACCCTACAGAGGGGCCATTCAGTACGCATCACACCCTTTACATTGGGAAGGTGATATGCATCACACCCTCTGCACTGGGTATTCAGTATGGTCCAGTTTTGACCATTTCTGAGCAATTTTTAATGGAGAACTTCTGGGAGATGATGTAATTAGCTGACCTTGTTCGTTTAGGTAGTGAAGCAACACTTTTAGGGACTTAGGAGCCCTCAATTTATGGACATTTATGATTGGGGTTGCAGTGCCCAAAAATTTCTATAACACTTACCTTTTTGGCTAGAAGAGGAGGAAGAAGATGAAGTCTACTCCTCCCAACTCTATACCCTAGAAACTGCCATAGGAGGAGGACAACTTGATGAAGATGATTTGATTGAACACATTTGAAAATCCAACTCCCAACACCATGTCTTTGGAGGAAGTAGTGAAGGAAACTGAGAACAATCATTGGATTGATCTATGCTTAGATGACTCAAACCCTACTCGAGTCATGAAAATAGAATTCAATCCTAAAAAAACTAAAAATCAATCCCTCTCTCTCTGTACACCAAGAAGAAGATTTGTGTAATATGATAAGAGAGAATTTGGATGTCTTTGCTTGGAATTACAAATAAATGAAGGGAGTGCACCCCTTGATGTGTACTCACCACATTTACATCAAAGAAGGTTGCAAACTAGTCTGACAACCCCAAAGGAGAATGAATCCAACTCTCAAGGATATAGTCAAAGAAGAGTTGCAAAAGATGATGGATTTAGGATTCATTTACCCTATCTCAGACAGTGAGTGGGTGTCTCCTTTGGTGCTAGTTCCAAAGAAAAATGGGAAGTGGAGGATTTGTGTTGATTATAGAGAGTTAAACAAAGCAACAAAGGACCATTTTCCTCTACCTTTCATTGACCAAGTGTTAGATGGCCTAGTAGGGAAAAAGTTTTTCTCTTTCTTAGATGGGTTCAATGGGTACAATCAAATCCAGATTAGCCCAGAGAACCAAGATAAAACCACCTTCACTTTTCCTTGGGGTACTTTCACTTATAGGGTCCTTCCTTTTGGTCTGTGCAATGCCCCTACCACTTTCTAGAGGGCAGTCCTAAGTATCTTTATAGAGCTAGTCCATGATGCAGTAGAAATTTATATGGATGACTTTACACCCTATGGGTGTTGTTTCTAGGAGGCTCTCTCTAACCTCGATAAAGTGTTGAATAAATGCACTGAAATGAACTTATCCCGTAGTCCCGAAAAATGTGAGTTCCTGATGACTGCAAGGACTGTTCTAGGTCACTCAATATCTAAGGAAGGACAGCAGGTAGACCCAAATAAGATAGTCATCATCAAAAGGGTCCTGACTCTACAAAATAGATGGATGTCATAATTTGTTTAGGTTTAGTTAGATACTATAGTAGATTTGTAAAATATTTTAGCAAGTTAGCTTCTCCTTTATTTGGGTGATTGTCCAAAGTCTCTAAATTTTTATGGTCAGAAAGTTGTCAGGAAGACATGGACACCCTAAAGGACAAGTTGACTACTACAACCATTATCTGAGGCCAAAATTGTGCTTTTCATTTTCATATCCATGTTGATTCCTCTCACACATCCATAGGAATAGTTGTAGGCCAGATAGATGACAAGCTAACTTATTTCATTTACTTCATCAGTAAGAATCTGTCCAAAGCCAAGTTGAACTACATAGTGACTGAAAAAGAGCTCCTAGTTGTTGTTCATTCATTGAATAAATTTAGGCATTACATTACTGGTTACCAAACATTTGTACATACTGACCAAGCTGCAATTAAATAATTGATGAATAAACTTGATGTAAATTCCCAGATTATTAGATGGTTACTTTTATTGCAACAATTTGATTTAACTATTATTGATAAGGCTAGAAAGGAGAATGTTGTTGCGGATTTTTTATCCAGATTAACTTTTCCAGTAAGGGAGGAAGGAATGGTTGATGATCAATTACTGGATGAACATTTATTCGCCATTTCAGTTCTCTCTCCATGGTTTGCTGACATAGCAAACTACTTGGTGTCTACATAGTTTCCACCAAACTTGTCCTCCAAAGAAAAGAGTAGGATCATAAGGAAGAGCACCCCATTCACTTCGATTGGGGGAAATCTCTTCAAGCAAGGTCTGAATCAAATTGTAAGAAGATGTGTCAAGGAGGAGGAAGTCTTCGACATCCTTCTGGCCTGTCATGATGGGTTTGTCATGTGGTACTACAAGTTGTTTATTACTGGCCCACTATTCACCAAGATGTGAGGAGGTATACTAGCTAGTGTGATCAGTGCCAAAGAATGGGGAAACCTACCCCAAGGGATGAGATGCCTCTATAACCTCAAGTGACTTTCGAGCCATTTCACAAGTGGGGCATGGATTTATAGGGCCCATTGACCCTCCATCCAAGCAGAAGAAATACATCATTGTGTGCATTGACTACTTAACCAAATGGCCTCAAGCCAAAGCCATCAAAGTCGAAACAAAAGAAAAAGTTGTTGAATTCTTAAGCAAAAAATTGTTTTATAAGTTTTGGTACCCTAGAGAATTGGTCCCTGATCAAGGCATTCAATTTACATCTCACATGATTAAAAATCTGTTAAGCCAGCACAAGATCAAGCACAGAACATCCACCCCTTACCACCCATAGGCTAATGGGCAAGTGGAGGTAACCAGTAGAGACTTGGAAGGCATTCTGACCAAGGTGATTGGTAGCAATGGAAAGGAATGGGCAGATAGATTAGTTGAGGCCACTTGGGCCTACAATACCACCTAGAATACCACCACTGGCTTCACCCCTTATGAGCTAGTATATGGGAGGAAATCCCTATTGTCCATTGAATTTGAATACAACACCTTAAGGATGGGAGCACAACTAGATCTGGACATCACCAGGGCACAACAAGAAAAATTACTCCAGCTGAATGGGTTAGATGAATTTAGGGTGTAGGCCTCCTGCACACAGATGTGACTCAAGTTCAAAGGAAAATTTAGCATGACAACAATATAAAATACAAATAGTTTCAAGAAGGTGATTGGGCTTTACTGTATGATTCTCAGTACAAGGATTTTAAAGGAGAGTTAAGGACTATATGGTTAGGGCCTTATGTAATAGAAAAGTTTCATTATAATGGTGTTGTGCAGCAAAGAACCATTGATGCAAAGGCGATCCCTTTTCTTCTCAATGGGTATAGATTAAAGATCTACAAGAAGCCCTTCTCAAGACAAGAATTCATCAATAGCATCAGAAAGACAATGATGGTGGTAGAGAAAGTCTTAGCTTCCACCCCACCAATTCCTTGAAGAAAAAGAAAATAAAAAAAGAAAAAGAAGACTCGGGTGAAAACCTCCATGAGGCACATGAGTCCCACTGTTGGGTTGAAAAACTCTTGAAGCAACCCAAGGGTGTTTAAAAAAAGGAGAGAGAAAAATAAAAATATCTCTGGGTGAAAACCTCTTTTGAGGCATCAAGGGCAAGCAACTAGGATGAAAACCTCCTTGGGGGAAGACTAGTTGTTTTTCAAATATATCTATATGAAGAAAGTGAGGACGGACTGGATCAAATCTACAAAATAACAGTGCGAGATCAGGACCAGATCAATCCAATGGTGGATGGACAGATTGCATGGGATTGGGAGAGTTCCTGCACCTCGAATTCAGACAAAGAGTTGGAGCACTAGCAGAATCACTTGCATGAAGTATCTACACTATGATGCAATATGATGACGAAGTCGTTGCGTTGTGTTTCGTCAGAGGTAATGAAACTACCCTATTAAGATGGTTTAACTGATGTAGATCTATTTTTGGATGAATTTGAGCATGAAGTCCCTAATGATCACTGCTTCCAAGATTTAGAATTGGCACTGCACGCTACACCTACATGATGGTGGGGTACGCATAAGGATAGTTTTGTTGGATGGCGAGATTAAAGAAGAATGATGAGGTTACTGTTTAGGCATCCTAGCACTAGATTGACTAATAAATATAACAGAAGGGATGAACCGTGTGACCACCTAGTGAAATTGACTAAAGCTTGGGGAACAGAGCCACAGCTAGAGTGGGTACACATATTTTTCCATACTTTGGATACAATACGCATGAATTGGTATCTGGAAATGGAGCTCCGCCATGGCACTGCAAACTAGGATATATTGAGGGAAGGGCTCTTATTGAGCTTCAGCTTTGAAGATTACTTCACAAGCATCGATGATGTGCTACAATAGATTAAGGTAGTTATCTTTAGAACACCGCAAGAACTTATGGGATGGACCCAACCAAATTGGAGCACCCAGCTGCGCCATGTGCTAGAATGTTATAATGTCACCACTAAAGAGGAGGATGAAGATCCGAGAAAAATTAATATTCTAGAGGAAGAAGGGTGTCATGAAGTTGAAGGCCCACAAATAGACAACCCATACATCACCACACCATTGAAAACAAAGCAATTAAACATTGGCACTAAAGCAAAACCGAAGTTCACAAAGATTGGAGACTATTGGGACAACACTATTGTGGATAAAGTTATTGAGTTACTCTGTGAACACTGGGATCTCTTCCCCACAAATTTTTCGGATTTGAAGGGAATAATTGGTGATTTGGATGTCACTTTGAAGCCAAACATGAAGCCTATTAAGCAAAGATAGTATTGCCTTAAACCTAAGTACAAGGAAAAGGTTTGCAAAGAGCTGGATAAGATGCTAGAAGCACGCATCGTAGAACCAATTGAAGAATCTGATTGAGTGAGCCCGATGATGGTGCAGGAGAAGAAATAGAAGGGATAAATAAGGATTTGCATAGATCTACGGAAGCCTAACGATGCATGTGTTTAAGACCCATTCCCAACTTCATTTACAAACGAAGTATTAGACAATGTTGGAGGGCAGGAGGTGTATTCCTTCACTGACGGGTTTTCTAGGTATCATCAGATTAATATCACGCCCGAGGATAGGATAAAAATGACCTTCACAATAGAATGGGTTAGTTTTCAGTACATTTTGATGGTGTTTGGACTTAAGAATGCACCTGCGATATTTTCCTGCATAGTCATAGCAGTGTTCAAGGAGTTCATTCATAAGTTCCTGGACATATACTTTGACAATTGGGCAGTGTTTGGATTAGTAAAGTGCAATGTATCAAGTCTACACCTGATGTTGGATACATGTTGCAGATACCAGATTGCATTAATTTCAAGAAATGCATATTATGTATTCCCTTTGGGATTTTGCTGGGTCACGTGGTGTGCAAGCAACGATTGATGGTGGACCCTGCAAAGATTGTAGTAATTATGAATTTGGAATCCCCTAGGAATTCAAGCGAGTAGCAACACAAAGCACTACTGAAGTTGTAGTGATCGAGGTGGAGTTGGGAGGCCTTCACAATAAGATCACAACACCTGCAAAGTGACAGTAGGGCGAGTCACGATCTTTGTGTTGGGGGCCTGTTGGGATGGGCTCCCCTGGGTCAATTTTGGGGTTAAAATAACCCAAGTTTTGATGCATTTTGTGTAAATAATGTAAATTCTCCATGATTTTTGGATGCAGAGCACGTAGATGGCTAGGAGTCAAAGGGGTTTAGCCCCTTGTTTTATGTAAATTTTGAGTCAGTTTTGAGATCCACCCATCATCCGCGAACCATGGCATTGTATGAAAAAGGCTATAAATAGGCATGCATTAGAGAGTCTAAGGCATAATAAAGGATGATGATAGGAGGTAAGTGATAATGAAGATAAGTGGGTAAGATAGAGGAAAGGCTCTACAGTTGAGAGTACAGAGGCCTAGGTAGAGTCCGCAACTGAGTACACAGACTCCTGCGGTTGTGTGTGCAGGGTAGTTTTGAGTCTGTAACATTGCATGAAAGATCAATAAAGATAGTTTATGAAGAATTCTTGCATATTTATATTTATCTCTGTTAATGTTATATGTTGTCAATGAATAATGTGTTTTATGGAATATTGATCAAATGTTTCATGATTCTCTCGAATATGTCTTAAACATGTACACAATGCATGTGTAAGTACTTGCACAAAGACATTGATGAATTATGTGTTGTTTACTAATAACTTAAGTAGATATGCGTGAATACTAATTTACGGTTGTTCTCTGATGCACGTAAGTGGATAGATTGACTGTTAAAGGTCTGCAAGAACGGATCGTAGACCTTCACAAAGGTCTAAAGGCTCTCTTAACAAAATTGTAGTAGTGTGCCCTAAGAGTTTATCGATCTGCACGAAGGTAGATCTAAGGCACTGAAAGACATCACACTAGTCTCTAGATGCGGAAACTTGGTTCTAGCATCCCCCCATACTACTTCGGGTGAGACTGCAGCCTGCGCTACGTAAGTTGTTACCAAAAGGGCCAGTAGTGTAGGGTTTTGTTGGTTGGCGCAGCTGACTCCAAACCTAGGTCAGGACCCCCTAAGCCAACATAGATTGTGTGCTAATGCTTGGTGAGTCACATGTTATTTATAGTGTGTTAGTTATTCGATTTATTGTGTGATAATTAATTGAATCGTAGTGTAATGATATTTTGAATAGATAGCTTGTCATCTATTGGATTTCATAGCAAGCCTTAATTTAGATTTATTTTTGGTCATTAATAGATAAATATAAGTTGTGTGTGCATTGTTTAATTGCTAAGATTTGTTCTAAGTTAGAAATCGTAAGTTATGTGTTTTACATGTGTAGTTTGCTTTGAATTAAGTGATACATAGGGAATGGTTTGAGTTATTATTGAGTTTACTTTTGATTCTTAGAGGGCCTACGGATTAGCTTTGTCTAATGATTCTAAATAGATTTAATGAGAGTATAGTTAGAGGTAATTTTCAACCTTATTTATGAATGAGTTTTTGAAGTTAGAACAAAATAGTAATTCAATTTTTAGACGTGAAATAGATTTGATTGCCAGTGATTCAAATTGTAGCTAAATAGGTTTCTTCACTTCAACAATTCCTGGTGTGATTGTTAGGAACAAAGTTTGAGCATTATGTACTTAATTTCGTAGATTTGTATAGCGTAAGTTTGAATATGAGCCAGAATGCATTGCAACTCAAAGTTTATGAACTTCAGTTGACAATTTAATTTAGGGAATTCAACAATATATAAAATCTCTAACATTTTTGGCGTCGTTTTCGGGGAGTTGCAAATGGTCCAGGTAATATTTCTTTAATGATTTATTTGTGATAAAGATTCTGTAGGGAAATCAAAGGGCGGAGAGTGTACGATAAGACATGATTTAAGAGCCATGCATCCACTATGGTGGGGTTTCTCCAAATTCTAGTTGTCTTCAGTAAATATTTGTAGTATTTTCTTTTTCTTATGCGCAAAAGTAAATGTATGCCCAAAGATAGTAATGGTAGATTTATTCAGAGTACAAAATCATTTTCAAAACTATTTGGTCCCACTAAAACACCCCCAAATAATCCAACTAATAATTACACAAGTATCAAAGAGGAGGGAGAAATCTCTACCACAAAGGTGGCCTCAGTAAAAGAAGTATCACATCAAGGGGAGGCAACACAGCCTCAAAGTACACCACAACAAGGACAAATTATCTTAGGAGCTTTTGTGAGCACAAAATTTGTGGTATTTTCACAAGTAAGAGGACCGTCAAGGGAATTGGGTCCTGGATATATTAGGACCAATCCAGTTGAATCTTCTTCTGGCTGGAATACTGCTCTTGGGCTTACTTTTGAACCTGTAACAAACATGGCTAACAAAGGAGGTGGTGAGGAGAAAAAATATGGTGACCCAAACAATGATATAAATAATGGTGGGGCCAATGCTAGGGATAGTGACACTTTTCTTAATGGGAATAATGATCAGAGAGATGGATCAAGAGGGGGACCTGAGGAAAACAAAGAGGATTCAAGAGACTACCTTTGGATTTCAAAAAATGGACATCACCAAAAATATTACTATGAATAATATATTTTTGGCATCCCTTCCACTTTTCCATTGTAAATCCTCTAAAGACCATTGTTGGCATTATGGTATAGATGTTGTCCTTGATGGCAACCCACTCATGGGTCAATTCAGAATTGATAAATGGAAACTTACATTGTAACAAGTCAATTCAGAGGTAACAAAGTAATGGCACAAAAGAACAGGATGATGGAACAAAGGCTTACATATCAAAATCAAGCAGTTGAAGAAAAATAATGTTTTAAGTTGGTTTAAGTTGCATACGCGGGTTCACCTAGTCCAAGTAGTGTATACAAGCAGGTACATAGAACAAAAAGTGCGTATACGTATGCATGCACTTTCACAAGAGTAAAAGTGTTATTGAGATGGAAAATTAAGTAAAATTATATAAATGAATACCAAGGGTCCTATCATAGTATTAGCCCACAATATTGAGTGGAATAACGATTACTTGATCCCATCTAAAAAATACCATAGGTTCTAAGTGTTGTTTTGGTCTGAGGTATTGATAAAGGCTAAATCTATATAAGGAGGAGAAGATAAAAGGGATAAGTGTGCAAGTGAAAGGGTTTTTCATAAATACTTCTATCTGAAGTATTTTTTATTTTGTAAGGGCTATGGTTGTGATATGATCTGAAATACCTTGTGTACCTTTGGATACAATGTTGGATCACGATCATGAGACCTAAAATGACTAATCATTATATGATCTAATAATGGATGGGCTAGATCTGAATGCTAATGTATGTTTTATCCTTTATATGTTATGATCTGGGAATGTATGAAATCTGGAATAGTTGTGAAGTTATAAGTAAGAATTTGCAGATCTATACATTGGTTCACCTTGGTGAAGGCGCATATACATGATGGTTCAGCTCTTACAGGTAGTGTATGCAAAAGAAAAGCTTGTTGTTCAGAGATGATTGATCAATCTAATCAGTGCTACTGCTTTACCGTTGTCTATCAATCATGTCTTCATTAGATCTGAAAGTAGAACTGAGTGTATAAGGAGATTGAGTCTGATTGATTGATTAATTAAGTGAGAAGGGTGATCATTGTTTTTTTTTCTATTTAGAGCTATGTAATTTGACAGTAGATCTTCAAAATGTTACTGGTTGGTACATTTTTTGATTCAAAAGTTTTATAAGTAATTATATTTATAGGTATATGCAAGTTGGCTTAAAGGAAGTAGCGTATACATGCAAGCTGACTTCACTCAAGTAGCGTATACATTCTGGCATATTATTTTTAAGGTTGCAGTTGGTTATGGTGGTTGATGCAGTGTTATAGGTTCAAATATGTATTCTGGTTACAATGATCTGACTTTTCAGTTAATTGGTTGAATTTTGATTATGTATCGGTTGATTGGGTTTTGAGTGAATGGTTGATTCAGTTGTGTTAGAGATTCATTGATTATTTGATTCAGTTGTGTCAAAGGTTCAATGATTGTTTCAATGATTGGTTGATTCATAAAGTGATGATTGGGTTTCAATTATATCAGAGATTGATGATTGGGTTTCAGTGATTGGTTGATGTAGATGTGATGCAGAAGCATCTGGCCATGCTTAATCAAAATTTAAATTCAAAACTGTGAAAAGGGAAACATGGACAATTATTGTAAACTGGGCAAATTTTGTTTAAACAGAGCTAAATTGATGGAATTGATAAGTCTCTAGAAGGCTTGATTGAATGTAATTATTTGCCATGCATGCGAATAGAGAGATTTAGAGGTTTGATTGAGCGATTGTCGGAGAAACTCATGGATCGTAAACAATTCCTCCCTTTGTAATTTCCTATATAAGAGAGTCTATGTTATGTGAAAGGGATATAGATAGGGTATGCAATGTAGTCACAGGGAAATTTTTGACTCAGGCCGTGAGGCCTTAGTCTGTAATCGAGTTCTATTATAATTGAAATATGAGTGTTATTATACATCTAGGTGAAATCTGGATTTTTTGTGTCTGTGTATTGTTTACATATATATTATGTATTGTAGATTGATAATTTGCGTGTGCGAGTGTAAGGGATGAAGTTCCTATGAACTTTGCCTTAAACAAATATGGTAGAGAAAAGATTGTGGTGTAATGCGAATTCCACCAATAAGCAAATGAGAGATCTGAAAATAGATCGACGCATTATATTGGCGGAAGATGAATGGCGGAGATCAAACCACGTGTTAGCAGAAGGATGGAGAGGTCTTGGAAAGGTGGTGAGTGGTATATCGAGTGCCCTAAGGGTTGTAACCAGTATTTCTAAATTCCACATGATTAACCTTAGCATGTGACACGTAGCACAAGAAAATCACCTTTCTCGCGTGCTCTCAACCTGATATCGGTCATGCAAGTTTTCACGTGAGATTGCGCAATAGCTATTGGATCACGCAGAATTGATCAATGATGGAGATCAACCAAGCTAGTTGGTGAGTGGGTGACGCGATAGCCATTGGATCTAAAGGAGTGAAATCGACGGCGTGGATTGAAGCACCTAACAAAAGGGAAAAGTCAAAGAAGGATCGATAATGATAGGTGAGGTTTTTTTAGAAGTCCGCTGATGAAAATGCTTCTGATGTATACATGGCCCATAACCTACAGGTCCATGTGCAAATTAACTAAAGATGCAACTTTCACTACATCAAATTGGTATCAGAGCAGGGAAAGGTTTCCTACGAGAAAGAGATTGCGTGCAAAATAAGGAGGTACAGTTATCTTGAAGATTGGAGAGTTTATGGTCTTTATATTGTCATACAGATAGTGGCAGAAGAAGGTGAGAATATTGCAGCAATCTAGAGCTAGGAGTGCTGAAATGGTTCCAAAGAAGTGAGAACTAGAGATATGCCAAAATACTAAGCTCATAGGAGAGAATCTTGGTGAGGTATCGTGTAGCAGGGAGGACTTGTTACTGTAGAGGTTTTGTTGTAGCTCATGGAAAGACTATAAAGGTAATTCCACAGAGGATGTGGGTAGAATTGCTAAGGGATGAAGAAGGCATGTGACTAGGAGGTCATCAAATTTTTGTACCTCGGGAGTCTGACGCAGGAGCATCTAACCACGCTTAATCAAAATTTAAATTCAAAGTTGTGAAAATGGAAATGTGGACAATCATTGTAAACCGTGGAAAATTATGTTTAAACAAAGCTAAATTGATGGAATTGATAAGTCTCTAGAAGGCTTGATTAAATATAATTATCTTCCATGCATGCAAATAGAGAGATTTAGGGGCTTGATTGAACGATTGTGGGAGAAACTCATGGATCGTAAATGATTCCTCCCTTTGTAATTTCCTATATAAGAGAGTCTATGTTGTGTGAAAGGGATATAGATAGGGTATTCAATGTAGTCATAGGGCAATTTGTGTCTTGGGTCGTGAGGCCTTAGTCTATAATCGAGTTCTGTTATAATTGAAATATGAGTGTTATTATACATCTAGGAAAAATCTAGATTTGTGTGTCTATGTATTGTTAACATATATATTATGTACTGTAGATTGATAATTTGTGTGTGCGAGTGTAAGGGATGAAGTTCCTATGAACTTCACCTTAAGTAAGTATGGCAGAGATAAGACTATGTTGTAATGTGAATTCCACTTATAAGTGAACAAGAGATCCAAAAATAGATCGACAAATCATATTGGTGGACGATGAATGGTGGATATCAAACCACGTGTTAGCAGAAGGACGGAGAGGTCTTGGAAAGGTGGTAAGTGGTATCTCGCGCGCCCTAAAGGTTGTAACCAATATTTCTAAATTTCACGTGATTAACCTTAGCATGCGACACATAGCATGAGAAAACCACTTTTGTCGCACACTCTTGACCTAATATCGGTCATGCAAGATTGTGCGATAGCCGTTGGATCATGCAAGATTGATCAACGATGGAGATCGACCAAGCTAGTTGGTGATTAGATGACACGATAGTCATTGGATCTAAAGGAGTGAAATAGATGACGTGGATTGAAGTGACTGGAAAAAAGGAAAAGTCAAAGAAGGACCTACGGTAATTGGTCAGGTTTTGTGAGAAGTCTGTTGATGAAAATGTTTTTGATGTATACGTGGGCCCATAACCCATAGGTCCACATGCAAATTAACTAAAGATGCAGTTCTGTTGCATCAAGATGTATTTGTTGTATATATTGTAGTGGTGATTGATTTTGAGCTTCAATCTTTCTAATGGGTCCAGTATGAAAATTTGATGAAACATGGCCTTCATATTGTAGTGTTGTGTACCGGGAATATCTAGTCTGAAAATTTATGAAACGTGGTCCCTGTAGGATACTGAGGATTGATGCCTTCAGTGAGGAAGTCGAAGATTCCTACTAGTAGTGGCTGGTGATTACATCAGGGAGTTGGAGCTCCCTTCCAGTAGCAGCTGGAGAATGAGAGAAGGTTGTAGCCTTCTGCAGGTAGGCGCATGCGTACTGGTATGAGTTTGCACCAATACAATATTGTAAACATATTTCCTTTATATTAAAAGAAGATAGAGATGACAACAACATGTGGTTTTTCCCTCGCATTTGGTTTCCACCTTAAATCTTGGTATTCATGTTTATTTTTTATGTGTGATGGTTTATTCTATTATTATTACACATGGTTACTTTTTAATGTCTAATAAAGTATTGATGCCCTGACTAAAGATCAACATATGATGAATTAACTTAATCATAAGTTCACTAGATATACATTGGTTATCTTAAGAATAGTTGTGCACACATTGGATTTACCTTCAGTAAAGTGGTGTATATAAATCTGATTATGAAATGAAAAAAAATTATTTATTTGTAAATACTAATACACCCACCCCCCTCTCAGTATTTTTCCCAACAATTGGTATCAAAGCAAGTCCTTCATAAGAAGCTTGATTGCCTGAAGGTAGATTTTTCAAGATGAACAATAATGAAGGCATGGGATCTATCAGACCACCAATCTTAAACGAAAACAAATTAGTAGATTGGAAGATAAGAACCAAAGCCTATCTTTAGTCACTTGGAACTGATGTTTGGGAAATTGTGGAAGGAGGATACCAATTTCCAACAACAATACCCATAGATACAATAGGAAATAAGTTATATGAAACCAATACCAAAGTCATCAATACTTTATTGGGAAGTCTATCAGAATCTGAATTCATCAAAGTCATGCAACTCAAGACAACCAAAGAAATATGGGACAATATCTTTTAGAGCTACGAAGGAGACTCCTAGGTGAAACATGCTAAGCTCCAAACTCTCATAATTTAACATGAAGCTCTCAAGATGCATAGTGATAAAAGTATTACTAGTTACTTTCTACGAGTAGATGAGACTATAAATTGTATGAAGAATCTGGGTGAAGAAATAAAGGAGGCTATTTTAGTAGAGAAAAATTTGAGATCACTATCTTCTAAATCTGAGTCAACTTCATGGAATTTTAACTGCCTTTGAAATGAGGAAAGGAGGCCCATAAGATATTAGATAAGCACCTTTCAAAGCCTTTGCAAAGGGAAAAGAAAAGGAAGATCTCAAGGAATCAGGATATATTTCAGAAGAAGATGAGTTAAACTTTGTAAATAAGCTTCAATGGGGTTTCGGAAGATTCAGACATAAGCTTCCCTTCAAATTTTTTGCTTGTGGTAGAGTTGGTCATTATGCTGCTAAATGTCATCATAAAGATAATCACAACAAAGGAAAGGAGTCTGCAAAAGGTAATAAAAAACAGTTTGTTAATAGAAGAATTTATTATACTCATGAAGATAGTGATGGCTTGTCTGATAGTGATGAAGATGAATCTGAACAAGATATTGAACTACACATGGCTTATGACAATGATGATTTTATGGATACCTTAGAATAAAAAGGTTTTCTTGAAGAAATCACTCAACTTAAAATCTATTTGGAAGAAAAGAATATGATCATAGACACTTTGACACATCAACTCACTGAAAGAGAAAAGCACAATGAAAAATTATGTGAAGTAATCGGTCTAAGAAAAGAACTCGAGAAGACAAAATATATGAATCTTAGTTTTTCTAAAGGATAAGAAACCTTAGATGAAATCATCAAGGTTAAATGTTATCCTCTTATAAAGACTGGTCTTGGATATACTAGAGAAACATCCCAATAAGGAAATCCTTTAGCCATCACCAAAAGCTATCTTGATGCAACAAAATCAATGAACAAGGCGTCAATCCTCTGCAAAAGCATAAAGGTACTCCTCCGGTAAATCATTCTCATTTTACTTCAAGGGTGAAAATCAATAGAAGCACCAACCAGAACAATACCAAAATATTTTATGATCACAAAAACTTCTTCTTTGGACAATGTTTTCCATGCCATAACTTTGGTCATAAGTTTGCTCAATGTGTTGCTTACAAAACTATCATGACTAGAGAAGCACAAAAATAAAGGGGTATGACAGGAATCAAGAGAAGTTCTTATAATAACTTTTCTCCTCTTGAAGATGAAATTGAATGTTTATTTTGCAATAACTTTGGTCATGAAGAATCTGAATGCAGGAGAAAATTTCGGTCAACAATTCTAAATGAGCAAACATCATAAAATTCCAAGGTATGGAAAAAGAAAGAATTTCAGCCAGAAATATGTGGCATAGATCTACTTGCAGAAGGACAAGAAAATCAGTGGTACATTGATAGCGGATTCTCTAAACACATGACATGTGATAAAGATAAACTCCTTTCATGTAATTCTTTAGAAAAGAAAAAGAATGTATGTTTTGGAAATGACACACCCGCTGTCATTAAGGGTAAAGGTTATGTTTATTTGAAAGAAAATGTTAAAGTTGGAAATGTTATGTATGTTGATGGTTTAAAGCATAACTTTTTGAGTTTCAATCAAATGTGTGATCAAGGAAATGAAGTTGTTTTTTGATCAAAAGTATGTGTGGTTCGTGAGCCTGAAATAGGAAATACCATAATCAAAGGTACAAGAACTCCAAGCAATCTATCTATAATAAAAGGAGGTCAATAAAAATGTTATATAAGAAAAACAGAAGAAAATTGGCTATGGCACAAAAGATTGGAGCATCTAAGATTTTCTCAAATAAGAAAATCATACAGGCTCAAGGTTGTTCGTGATCTTCCAGATATCAGCATCCCAGAAAATACCATCTGCAAACCATGTCAATTCAGTAACCAAACCAAAGTTCAATTCAATGCCAAAGAAGGATCAACAAGTAAGCCTCTTGAACTCATTCATACTGATCTGTGTGGACCAACAACGAAAAAGTCACCTCGTGGAGAAGAATACTACATTTTATTCATTGATGATTTTTCTAGAATGTGTTGGATTGGTTTACTAAAACATAAAGACGAAGCATTTGAAAAATTTAAAGTCTTCAAAGCTTTATTTGAAAATGAATTAGATCTAAAAATCAAATGTATCAGATCTGATCGGGGAGGTGAATTCACATCAAATGAATTCTTTTAATTTTGTGAACAACATGGAATAAAGAGACAATTCTCTATTGCTAGAACTCCTCAACAAAATGGCATGGCATAAAGAATGAATAGAATAGTTCAACAAATGGCTCGAGCTATGCTGGATGAGTCTGGTACTCCTGACACCTTCTGGGGTGAAGCTACACATACTGCAGTAAATATTCTCAACAAAGCTCATGTATGTGTAAATAGTGATCAATCTCCACATGAACTTTGGTATGGTAAGCCTCCTACTGTAAAACACTTCAGAGTTTTTGGAAGAAATTTTTTTATCAAAAATACTAATGAAAAACTTGGTAAGTTTGAACACAGAGTAAACGAAAGAATATTTCTTGGTTATTTATCTAGAAGTAAAGGATACAGATGTTATAAATTTTGAATGCATTGATGTTGTAATCGATGAAGCATGCAGAAATCCGAAATAGGTGAAATCAACAAAGGAAGATGATAATGATGAAGATGGTGAATGCTTTCTTGTATCAAATCGAAATGATATAGAGGAAGAAACCAATTGTTGGGTTGTGTTATATTATTTCCATGACTAGCCTATGTAATTTATGGGGGGGTGGAGCCCCCTTTTGTTGCGCCGACTACATAGCAGGGGGGTCACAGGGGGTTTGAGGGGGGGCGGTTAGTGCCCCTCAATGAGGTCAAGGGCAGTAACCTGGGAAAAAAAATTTAGACCCTATATTAGGTTGGGCAGACCTACCTATGGTTTTGTGCATGGTTTTCGCACATGGTTTTGGATGCGATGGTTTTCGGTCCATGATATTGGATGCTTCAACATGTATAAATATGTATTGTAACATTGAAAGGAATATAATGAAAAATCAAGCTGGTAGTCCTGATTTTGGGATCCAAACGAAAATCTTTGTGTATATGTGTTTTATGTGTTATGCTCTCACATTGTTTATTTTCTATTGTTAGAATTCGTATAGCTTGCTTGTCTAATCAAAATAGTAAACTCACACTCAGCCAACACTCTAACTAGCTTGTGCTTGGGAAGAAGGGAGGGTTATATAGGAAATATGGATGGGAGATGGATCCTCTTCTCATGGGAGAAGGACTTATCCCTTGAGGTAGTTCCATCATTATAGGGGAAAGGAGCCCAAAATGTCATCCTCGACCCCATCCGGCCAAACCATTTACCAAACTTTTGTTACAAAGCTTTTAGTGCTGGAATCTCCGCCTATAATTTAAAAAAATTTCCATAAAAGGACCAGTGTGACTAGGACACAGCTCATTCACATCAGTCAGTGTGGGGAATAGTGCTAATCTCTGCACATTGGCGCGAGGGAGACAAAGGTAATTTGTTTTGAAGTGAAATTATAAGTGCAAATAGGAATGAATTCCTCTAGCCCGATAATGGATCTAGCAACAACAAATACATTCTATGGAAGATTTCCTTAGGTTATAATCAATCAAGAGGGCCTACCTCTTAGTCGCTTATCCTACTTGATGATTTCCTCGCTTGCTCGCTCCAACGATCTTCTCGCTTCCTTCTTCAAGCTCCTGAAACAAGTAAACAAAGACAACACACAAACATAATAATAGACAAATTGCAATTCAACCTACTTAATGAGTCAAGAAGCATTAAGACACAAATATGTAATATTACAAAACATGTAGGAAATCAATCGATAGTTACATATATTAATATTAAAGTACAACCATTCGTCTTGACGTCGTACTCTTCCTCTAACAAGATCAGGTTCCCAAACACTTCTGCTAACACTCCATGATGGCTTCAAACAACAATAGTTTAAAGCCTCTTTCCTTTAGGCTTCACTCCAAACCAAAAACACTTCTCTCTCACACAACTAGATGGCTACAACTAGTAATAGCTTGCTTGTCAAATCAAAATAGCATACTCACACTTAGCCAACACCCTAACTAGCTTGTGCTTGGGAAGAAGGGAGGTTTATATAGGAAATATGGATGGAATATGGATCCTCTTCTCATGGGAGAAGGACTTATCCCTTGAGGTAGTTCCATCATTATAGGGGAAAGGAGCCCAAACTATCATCCTCGACCCCATTTGGCCAAACCATTTACCAGACTTCCATTACGAAGCTTCTAGAGTTGGAAGCTCTGCCTCTAATTTAAAAAAAATTCCATAACAGGACCGACGTGAGTGGGACACATCTCAGTCACACCAGTCGGTGTAGGGAATAATGCTAATCTATGCACATCAGCATGGGAGAGACAAAGGTCATTAGAACCGACCTTGTAAACTGGGCAAAACAGAAGTTTTAGGGGAAATGGTGCAAAAGGGAAATGATCTACTCATGAAGAAGGACATAATGGGAGTTTCTTCATGAAGGAAAAGCATGCGGGGTTCACTATAGAGGTCCTCCAATATCAAGGAACGGGGAGTACAGGGATAGTGAAAAAATATTGTGTAACAGATGCCCCCTAAAGCTTGAAGGCCGAGCCAGAGTGAGGGATGAAATTCTTTATAAATCAATGTGGGGAACCGGTCTGTCGTCAGAAAACCTACAAGCAAGTACAGATACATATACATAAACTGAGATCTTTTTCAAATGATACATGAATCATGGCATGGATGCAACCATCCATAGAATTATCATGTAAATGGATCCAGGTATGGGAGCAACCATCCATCAAAAATATCATAATGAAACCAAGGTATCGTCGTAGCCATCCAAATATGAGAAGGATTTCATATGCCATACAAAGGAGGATGTCCCAACCCAACACGAAGCAAAGAGTGTTATGTTCAAGAGTGAGTTGCCATCATGACTTGATAGATTTCCAAATTTCCCCCCACCATTTCTGTCAAGTACCCCAATGATTTTTTAATCACAAGCTTGAAGGGGATAGCATATGCTTGCACTGTAAGTTCATCCTTCGGACGAATCTGACCTAGTAAGTTTAATGAGCCCTATGAAGGAGAAGCTCGTGTTCATCATGACGATGAATCCGATGTCATTGAATAGTTTAATGAGTTCGAAAAAGGTGTAACTCAGTATCTTTTTCATGTTTAGAGAGATTGAAAAAGGCATGTAAAATAAAACTCCATGTTATCACTTAGAACTAAAAGTTTGATGCATATAATTGCCTGTCCTAGTTTGATGACAAAGGTCTATGTTAAAGTTGGTTTCATTTTTATTTTTCTCACTTAGGATTTGGAGTTTAAAGGTTTTTAACTTAAATCATACTCCGCTCCTATTGGTTTTCCTCCACTCATCATTATTCCATAGTCATGTCTTGTCTTATCCGAGTCACCGTGTCTTTTAGCGATTTCGCAGCGTAATCTCATTTTCCCATTTCGCAGCGCAATCATGGTCTAGCAGTTTCGCAGCACGTCATGATTAGGCAGTTTCGCAGCGCATCATTAAAAAATATAACTAACAGCGCTGCAAAATCATGGATTCGTGCATTTCACAGCGAATCTTTCCCAAAATGTCAAGTCCGTAGGTGAGTCATCATTCTTGTCTACTCATGTCAGTCTGCGTACCTCTTGTATCATGTTTGAACGTTCATTTGCCACTACTCCACCAATAGACTATTGATATGCACAGAAATATCATTCCCAAGATATTTTACCGTGCATACACCTTAATGATGGTCGTAAGTGCTACATGAGTGACCAGCCTGCCTGATTATTCATTGAAGCGTTTCAATTTGAATTTCAAGCGAGGTTGATTTCAAGCAAGCCTGATTACAAGCGAGGCTGAATTAAAAAAAGGAGCTGAATCACCACCCCGACCGGAGCTGTTAGAATTTGGGCGTGAAGATCTCAAAGGAAAAATGGAGAGAAAAGAGCATGGATCCGGTAAATGTCAGAGGAATGAACCTGAAGGCCTGGACATAGCGTTGAGGGATGAAGGCGTGAAGAAAGCGTTCAAAGATGTCGGGTGCTGGAACTTCTACAAAAAGCTACAAGGGGGACATGCACAGGTAACTAAGGAATTTGCGCTAAACTTCACTGGTTTAAATTCGAAGGTAGCCATGCTAGAAGTACAGGTTTCTCCTGAAACAATAGTTGCCGTAACAGAGATCCCAAGAGGACGGGAAGAATGGTTTAAAAATTTTAAATTTGATATGAATCCTTGTAAGGAGTTTTTAAAGGAGGCATATTTAAATGAAGACTTAACAAAAGTAGTGCCCAGACATTATGTCAAGGAACATTATGCTCTTCTTCTCACCTGCATACAGAAATACTTGACCTGTGAAGGAAGGTACAATAAGGTCTATTCTTACCATTTTAAACTGCTCTTGCATTTCATCGGGAAAGTCTCAATAGATATTCCTTTTTATTTATTTCGCATTCTGAGTAAGATGTGTGATAAGGTGCAGCTGAGGAAAGAGGACTGTGAAACCTCTTTATTTCATCATGGTTTGATTAAGTTGTTAGTTTTAGATAGCCTCCAAAAGATAGGCAGAGACTGGAATTCGTTTATTTTTATGGCTGGATTCCAAAGCAAGACTGGCCTTACTCCACAACCAGCCAGAGAATTCACCATAGTTGAGCTTCAAAAGGAAGTAAGAGCTAAAAAGCAAACCAAGTCACAGCTAAGAAAACCAGTGAAGCCACTAATCATTCAAGAACAACCTCAGCAATCAACAAAGGAAAAGACTCAGGGTAAGAAGACTGTACCTGAAGCAGGCAAATCTGAAGCAGTCTCAAGGGTAAGGACAAGAAGCCAAATGAATAAGGAAAAAGGTAAATCTATAGCTGTTGAAGAAAGCCCAGTGTCTAAGGCAAGCTTGAATGATTTATTACAGGCTATTGAATTAGAGCAGTCTAAACCAATTCAAATTGATTTGACACAGTCACCGCAAGAAAGTCTTAAGAAAACCAAGGCCTCAAAAAGGCTTAAATTTGATGAGCCAGCCCAGGAATTTATTTTTAAACCTAGAAGACCTATGACAAGGAAATTCCAGCAAGCACAGGAAGCACTACCCAGAACAGAGGAAACAGGGGAAGGGACACAACCTTGGCAAAAGAGCAGCACAGGCAAAACAATCATCACATCTCAAGGAGATTATGTAGCAGCCATGAAGAGCCAAATAGAAGCAGCTGAAGATGAGATAAACCAACATGGCAAAGCTGCTAGAGAACTGAAGGCACAGCTAGGCCAGTTACATACAAAATGAATTCTCTTGTCAGGAAAGGTTTTGTTCCATATTTTTGTTAATTTTTCTTAGTCTTATTGTTTTGAAGACATGTAAATCCCTGCTATACATATGAAAAACCAAAGGGAGTTTTTGGCAATCAGATTTTTGGGTGATAAAGTTTTCGGGTTAAAGGCAAGCTGTTTTAAATAAAACAGTAGTTTCGTAGCGCGCTACGAAACTACTGTAGGTGATGATTTTAAACGCAGAACAGTTGTTTTGTATCATGAACGGGAATTTTGAAAGAGAGACACCTTAAGGGTACACAAGACATTAGATGGAGCTACAATAACCATTCAGACCAAAATAGGTGTCCATTTAAAAAGGTGAAATATTTTAACCCAAGTCTAAATTTCTGTTATAAAGCCCCTTTATCATCGTTCAAAAGGCATTTAATGAGTTGCATACAAGGAACTTTTGCCTGCCCACATGTTCGTCAATGCAGCCTACAGCACATCAAAAACGTGACAGTGTTCCACATTTTGGGTTATTAAAGGCTTCAAACATGTTGTTATATATTCGAGCAAATTGAGGAAAACAGGGACCGAGAAGCAGGGGACATCTCCTACTACTATTGGGCAGTTAAAGATTCTGTGTTCAAGGTCAATATGGAGTATTAAATATCCAGCTTATCCAATTTGAAAGAGAACCAGGTGTCAAAGAACGAGGAGTAGCCACTATGGCATGGAAAGGGAGTTAGAGTCCTAGTTAATTTAGAACTTTTTAAAAGTTCCAGTCAGCACTTTATTGTATTTAATAGTCAGTTAAATAGTTGATAGGTGTCATTAGAGATAAGGATCGAGTTATTAAATTCCCCTCATGCTGGAGGAGGAAGCTCGAATTAGTTAGAATAAGGATTCTATATATAGTTGAAACAACAATGTAATGAGGGTTGGAAAATTGATAACAGAAGTACTGTTTTAGCTTATGTAAAGACCATTTTCAGTAATATAAGTTATCTGCTTTTCTTCTCAGGATTCATGAAGGATTTTCATGTTCAGAATGTGTGATTTGTTCTTTCCTTAATGTCTTTTACAGTTGCATATATGTGTAATCACTCAGAATTCACTGATTGTGCTCTGACTTCCTGTATGCATGTATGAACTATGGTTTTATATGAGTTGTATTCTGAATATCTAAATGCTAAGTGCCCTGACTTCTATGTAAAGGCAGTGTCATAGTTTACTGAAGTATGATTGACTCCATAGGCCCAATGGAAACTTATGTAATTCTTATTCAGCCTTTATATTTGTCCATGTTGTTACACCACAAGAGTTAGCCATCTTATCATTAATCAAAATCAATAACCCTTTTAAGAGAGCCCTCTCAGGCTAAGGAGGCTAAGCCTTAGTCAAAATCTTGGTTTGAAATAGTTACTTAGAGTCAAACTGACCAGCAGCCTATCAGGCTTGATTTTGAGATAACATATTCCACCTCTTGTACTCCAAAGAAACATTTGGAGATTTTTGCATATAATTGTTTCTCCTCCAATAGTTTGAGCCATGTCCAAATGTTGGGACATGGATCCTTCCAAGACTTGATGTAGATTAGTATATCATCAAAAAAATAAACTAACACAAATTTTGGGCTAAGGAGTTTTTGAAAATGGGAATTCATCAAACCTTGAAATGTAAGAAGGTGCATTAGTAAGGCCAAAAGGAATGACCAAAAATTCATAATGACCCTCATGAGTTCTAAATGTTGTTTTTGGAATGTCTTCAGTATTCATTATGATTTGATGATATCCTAAATGAAGATCCAACTTGGTGAAGTAAATTGATCTATGCAATTCATTCAATAATTCATTAATGAAGGAATGGGAAATTTATCTTTAATAGTGAGCTTGTTGATCTCCCTATAATCTGAACACTTGCGCCATGATCCATCTTTCTTGTGAACCGATACTAATGGAGTAAAGAAAGAACTTTAACTGGGATGAATTATACCAACCTCTAGCATTTCTGCAACCATATGTTCAATTTCACTCTTTTGGACATAGGGATATCTGTAAGGCATGATGTTTGGAGGAACATTTCCTGGAATCAAATTAATAGAATGTCATGATCATGAATAGGTGGGAGGCCTTCGGGAGTCTCAAATACCTTGGAATGATTGTCCACGACTTTTTGGAGATCTCGAGAAATGGATGATTTCGATGTGGGAACCTCTAGTGAACATAATTGTGCAATTATTCCTCATTGTTCTTTCTTTAGAAGCTTTGTCATTATGTTAGAGTTGATTATCTTTCACGGTTTCCCTGTGATACCCCTTAATTCAACTTCCTTTCCTTTTGAAGAGAATTTCATGAAAATTTCTTGAAAATTAAAAGCTATTGTACCCAATGATTGTAGCCATTGGACTTCTAGTACAACATCAACACCACCCATTGGAATGGAAAGCATTGGGCTATTCAATACATATTCTCCCATGTATAGCTTGATATTATGGCCAACTTCCTGAGCAATTTATGGTTCCTCCACTTGCAACCCATCCACTTGAAACTCTGTGTGCTGGATATAGGAAGCAATTCAATTCCTTAGCTTCTTACAATGAATAAAATTATGGTACTTTCCCGAATCAATCACACTATTACCGTTTATCTTTTTCATATGCCCTTTCTATCTTAATAGTTTGAGGAGTGGAAATTCCAGCCAATGCATTAAAGATATTGTCGGATTCATTTCTTCTTTTTCTAGGTTTGTTCCTGGTGTATATCCTCTTCTTTTGATGTTTCTTGTTCCTTTTCTTCCTCCTCTTCACAATCTATGTAAAATAATTTCTTCTCAGCACACTTATGATCTTTAATGTATTTGCTATCACAACTGTAGCAAATCCCTTTTGCTCTTTTTTTATTCCAATTGTTGTGGTGTCAACCTTATAGGTTGTGGATGGCTAGGGGCAGCAATACTTCCATCTTTATTATTGTGAGTGGTAGGCTTCCTTATTGCCATAATTTTTCTTTCCATTTTTCTTGCCAACCTGAATGCCTTCTCCAATGAATCTGGTTCCCATAGGCGAACCTCATGTTGGATGTTATCTTTTAAAGTCCCTCTGAACACATCAATCCTATGCTCCTCTGGAATATCTTTTACCCTTATATTCAATTTTTGGAAGTCCTCAATGTGCTCCATAATTGAACCCTTTTGTTTGAGATTTATCAATTGGCTAAAAAAGGTGTTGCTTTTTGTATCCTCATAATGTGCTATTGTTTCATCTGTAAAAGTAGCCCAAGTGACAATTTTTTTTATGAGAGAAAAGGCATCGATACTATACAAACTAATTTGGTTCCAAATATAAAGTTTCAATGCATACCTTTTGTGTGTTTTGCACATTATGGAGATCGAAAAATTTCTCCATATGTAGTATCCATTTCCCGAGATCCTTGCCATCAAACTTCCTCATATCGATCTTTGGAACATGGTGGTTCTTCGATCCAACATTAGAGTCGTTGAAATCATGATTGAAATTTATTTTCTTCTCATCATGAGTTTCCTTTACTACCCTTACGCCACTAGTGAGCATTCCTTGTAGAAACTTTGTCAAATGTGTCTTCAAATCTTCCATTCCTTTCTTTAAATCATCCATCTTAGCTTCCACACCATCCATCTTAGCTTCTAGGCCTTTCTTTGAACCATCCATCTTAGCTTCCACGCCATACATCTTAGCTGCTATGTATTTCTTTAAACCCTTCATCTTAGCTTCTGTTACTTTTTGTGTGAGTGAAATTTGTTGCACTTGGTCTCGTAATTTTGATATATCATGTTTCATTTCTTCCTCTTCTTCATGAGTCATGCTAGAGCTTTCAAGTTGCTTACTAGATGTTTCCATTTTCTTTCTTCGGGGCATCAAGTACCGATAATAATGCTTCACTATGCCCTTTGAATTCCTTCAAACTAATTTTTCAAGCCAAGCTTATACAAAAATTTAAAAAAAACTACACACCTTTTTTCACTTTATAGGAGCTCGATATTGAATCTGATGTATCTCTGTAATTTTGGATCTCCAAGGTTTGAAATTTCTTCCTGCAGTAACCCTTTGAGTAATATTTCTAACCCCAAAAGTCTGATCAAGATTGGATTCTCCAATGAAGAGTTATGCCAAATATACCACGATGACCTGAGTATAGACTGGTTCAGTAGAGCGAACTTGTACGACATGTCATAGGTCACTGTTTCAACCTCAGGTTCTGAAAAATTTGATACCCAAAAAACTACAGTCTGTCTTGTTTCTATAACTTCTTATGAAAATTCAATCTGGTGCTTAGAGAGAAAGTTATGACAATTCTCCCAAGGTAACCTATTTGAATGTAATTCGAGGGTCTAGAAAAACCCTAGCTTCCTCTGATTATATCTACGAAAATATAGCGAAACAAGATGTGAAATTCGGTCTTGAAGTTCGAACCGATTGCGTCTCAAATGGGTTTTCTTTTAGCTTCTGAAATTTTGTAGACAAAAAGTTATAGCGAAAATTCCACGATGACCTGTTTGGAGCAATGAAACCCTAGAATCCAAAGCTCTAATACCAAATGTTATGAAACTAACTCACAAAAAGAAAGAAAATATAGATCAATGCCTTAGAAATAAGCCTCTTCGAGGGGGAAACCTCCTTTACATTACACAAATGAACAATTCTTAGATGATTTAAATGACAAAACCTCCTTTCTATATGTAGGAGTCTAATGGGTCACAATATAACCAAAGTCAACCTAATAATAATAATATAAAGGCACAAAAATAACAATATGGGGACAATAGGGGCACAACAATAACAATAAGGGATACAATGACAATAGTAATGGGGGAATCACTAGTATTATAGGGACCTAACAATGAATAAATAAATATATGTGTGTGTGTGTGTGTGTGTGTGTGTATTTTTATTATCACATACAATTTGGAATAGGATTGTTAATATGAATCAATATTATAACATAGGGATATGCTATTATAATCATTAATAAAATTTATAATTATGATTAACACTTTATAGAGGCATGGTATAATTAATAGAAAAACGGTATTTTTGGTTAGAATTCGATAATATGATTTATGGAAATATTGTGATTTCTTTTTCTTCCGGAGAAAAATCAAACTTTTTATTAAGTCAATAAGAAGTTACAATTGTAGATTTATTAAGAATTCCTGAAACTGTGAGTCCATAAGGAAGAAACACAACGAACGTGAGTAAAAGCAATGAAAATTGTGTTACTCAGAAAAACATGCAAAAAAGACCATAAGACCATATATGGGCCTTCCCATTATCTTGGAGAAAATGAACCTTACATAATAATTGTTTTTAAGAAACTGTAGCCAGTATGTCCACAAAAAAATAAAGTACCGGTGGTGACAAAATATCTAAATCATGTTGAGCTGATAAAAAAACGCATCAAAAAAGATAAAGTAAAGTGTAAACTGTCAAAGCTCTATGAAAAGAGACATGGATCATCTGTTCTACGAATGCTGATTCAACACACGGATCCTCCCCTCCTCTATTTTTGTTATGCGCCAAGTGCCCAAAACTTGTTGCAGGCCCTCCTTAGAAAGGAGGTCCACCTCTGCATTCCACTCCTTGTATATGTGGCAAAAAATTATAGAATCAAAACCCATTTTAAGATGAGTGGAATCAAAATGTTATTTTGACATCTCTAAACTTCACTAAAACAATTTAGAGCATTTAAAGAATCATCGAAAATTTGAACCGTATCAATCCCAATTTCTCGAATCCAACATAATAAATAGTTCAATGATTGGATTTTTGCAAAGTTGTTTGATCCCAAACCAAGGCCAACTGAAGCTTTTAATATTTTACGGTCATTTATGTGTATTACTAGACCCACCCCACATATGTTCTCTGCATCAGATTCACCATCGAAATATGCCCAAGGCGTATGTGGACTGATTTGTTCTTCTCTAACGATCTGAGGGGTTTAATTTGATGATGGAAGAGGTATTAAAGAAAAAATAGAAGCAAAATTAGTTGTACTTAGTGAAGGTGACAAGGGGATGTCCCAAAATATGCCTTTGTTCCTTGCCAACCATATGCCCCATGTGATTATCGGAGGAACATTTCTTAAGTTTTCATCATGTGTTGAGTTCCATCAATTTTTCTAAGCTTCTAAAATATGTAACCCATTCCAGATCAGCCTATTCCCCAGAAGGTTCAGGGCGGTCTCCCAAATTTTAATAATGAAGGGACAATTTAAGAACAAATGGCATACAGATTCTTCTAAATTTTTGCATAATATGCACTAACCAGGCCCAAGTTTGTTCCCTTTCTAAAGGTTGTCCCATGTGGGCACTTTATTCTTAAGGAGACACCATAAGAACAATCTTGACTTCGCAGGGAATTTCATTTTACAAAGTGGTTTCCACCACCAAGACTGCACCCCCTAAGCCTTCTTATCAATTTGATAAATGTAGCCATATTTTGGAGAGTATTGGCATGTGGGTGCATGTACCCGTCAGAGTACATTTGGACGATCCCTTATCTTGACATTTGAGCACTACAATTCTCTAATATATATCTGCCAATCAACACCCCATTTGGGCTCTAAATGGAGACCTTCAACTGATTTTTAGCCCTGATGCCAAATCGTTGATATTTCAGCTTCCACTATATGATTAAGAAATATGATACCTTGGTTGAGGGATTCTGTTAGCACCCTTGGAATAACAAATCCTTCACTACATCCCACCCACGGATCAATACCCACTCTAAATTTTTCTCCATTCCATACATGCCATGCAAGTCCATCTTCAATAATTCCAAAGGATTCTACAGTGGCCTTCCAGATTGCAGATGTGTTTAAGGTTTTCTTAACTATCCTGCACATCCATTCATTGATGGGAACTAGGTCAATATATTTCCTTTTCACCATTGTATTCCACAGATTATCCAATGATAATATACGCCACCCTGATTTTGCTGCAAGAGAGGATGCAAAAAAGGGAAGGTCCTTTATCCCCAACCACCTCAGTCCTTTGGGAGGGCTATTTTTTCAAATTCTACCCACGGAAGGATTGCATCCTCCTTCAATCCAACCCATAAAAAACAACCACACAACTTCCTAATATGGGAGAAAATCCCTTTTGGAACCCAAGTGAGGGAAATCCAGTAAACCAATATAGCTAATTAGAACTGATTTATTTAACACCAGTCTACTAACCTTCGAAATCCACTTGAAACTCCAGTGTTTTATACGTTTTTATTTATTTATTTTGGCCAACAACCATTTCCAGTCATGTTTTCTATAGGTATCTATTGAAAAATCTAGGGCATTAAAAATTAATGAGATTCTTCTTTAGCATGATAACAATTTGTGAAGTTCTTTTGCAATTTTATCTTAGCTTGATCTTCATATTATTATTAGTATGTGTTTGCTTCATCAAACTGCTATCAAAACAAAAGAGTCAAGAACACAAAGTATTTGGCTTTCTTCCAGGGCCAAAACCTCTCCCTCTTGAAGAGGAAAAACCCGCACAAAATTCTTCTTATAGAGATTCCAATTAACGAATACCAAGACCGTGACCCTTCACCTATTCTTCCACTCCAAGACCAAGACATCAATCCTCTTCTATGTCACTGCTAAGATCATCATCATTGTTGCACCATTGAAGCCATCACTACTGCATCACTAATATCTTCATTGTTGCTTCTTCATCATGTCAACGAGGTCTATTTAGATCTTCACTGTGATCTTTATTTCAATGCTTTCATCGATGCAATGAGAGCTTCATTATGACATTCACCATGATGCCTATCTCATCATACCTCCATCACTATATTCTAGCTAAGATCATCATCACATTAATTGTGATCATGTTGAGAGTGTATTTCTAGACTGTGATTACAACAGTGTGATCTTATTCCTATACCGTGAGACTGCATAAAGATAGTGAGGGTTCCGAGCCCTTCTTCATCATATGTATATATAGACTATTAAGAAATAGATCCACCGTGAATCTGGTAATGTTCCTCCTTGTATTGAGATCTTCTATGGAATCATGATACCCATCCGGGAGATGTCAAGCCATTGTTCTCACTCAGATTTCACATCACTGTATTTATAATTATCACTGAGAGTGTGAATAAGATCCATGTAAAAATCTGAAGTGTTTGCTTATATTATTGTGCCATTTGAGGTGTAGAGGTACGTTGTCCTGTAGTGTGGATCTCTACTCCCATACCGATCGTAATGGTATGGTGATACTTCTTCATCCGAGAC
>APFE030390762.1:25314-44954 GCA_000404065.3 Pinus taeda | reverse complement strand
AAAAAAGTTTCTGGTTCTAAATTCCATGGTGAAGCATTATACAATGCTGAAAGAATCTAGTCAAAACTTAAATTATAATTCAAAAGCTTAAACGGAGATTGTAAATTATAGTAAAAAAGTTCTATAATTGAGGTTATTATCAATTGTAACATTAACAAGTGTTGTAAGGCAATTTACTTCCTTTCATTCCAGTTACAAATTATGTTTTCAAATAAATTGCAAATTGGTATATGAAGTGTAAAAATTAATGGTTTATTATGGAATAACGACTTGTGCTTTACATTTTTATTCATAATTAATAAAATGTTGAAGAACACATAAATAATGGTGGGAAATAACTCTTGGTAAGTATATTTAAATTAATCTTGTTCCTATTCATTTTTATGCAAATATTTGTTTAAATTAAATTATGGTGGATACTATCTATTAGTAAATAATTATGGAAGAAAAATGTGAGGCAGCTATTCACATGGCATTGTATTGTGTTAAGTTGCAATAAGACCTTCAAATTATCATCCAATTAAATGTTTGAAAAATATTTTTTTAATAATATTGAAAATTAAATATTTATTTTTTAAAGTTAAACATTATAACTTGCATTGGTCAATGGTAAATTAATAGTGGTTAACTGTCAAATTGATTGCTAGAGTCTTTGATAAAACTTATTTTATTATCTAAATGGCTCTCTAGGTAAGATACCTGAAGAGTGCCCAAATACTCATACAATACTATTACATTATGTACATACTCAATGGAGAACAACCTAGTAATATAGCCTTTCACACAACTAGGGTGGTTTCAACCACTCCCTAGATAGTAGGACCTGAGACCTAATATTAGAGTCTCAATCCTATCCTTAACTAACTCTATCTTTTTTCATTAATTCTAACACTCCCCCTTAATGGAGAAAGGGTAGTAAATAATAACATACGTCTGTTGGTCTCAGTCTCAGCTATGCTTATAATGGTAAAAGATAGAGCTTTCATTTTTGTCTTCTTGCAGCAGAGCCCATACTTGTTCATTTGTGGATGAGGCTTTATCTTCACTTTCCTTGCCATGAGGTAGTTGTATCTCTTCACGTCATTTCTTCCCCTGTGAAGGAAAACTTGAATTCTAATTCTCACCCTTCTCAGAATTATGGCAGGCTAGATAGGAGAATTTTCCTTCTCACTATTTAACGTGTCAATCATCTGAACCCCAACAATGATGTCTTTACCATTCATTACTGCAACTTCTACGTTGACTTCATAAAGACATGGTGTTTTTAGCCATGCTTCAAGAAACTCCAGTTCTTCTTCAAAATTCGTTGTTGTTTCTTGCCTCCCAATATCTGCACAAAAAAAATATTAGATTTATAAAGAGGACCACATTTACTTTCATCTTCCTGTTCCTTTAGGAGAGCTTTCATTTCACCATCTCTCCCTACTTCATCCCTTTCTGCTGACATAATTATGCCTTCATCCTCTTCACCCAGTCTATTGCTACAAGCATGTTGTGCATTTGATCTGTTTGTGAAGATAGGCCTTCCTTCTCACCAAACAGTGATTCATCAATAAGATGTTTTTCAATCATCAAATTGATCCACTCATCTTGAAGTATATAAGTCTCATCAAATTTGATTTCTGCATCTGGACAACTTTCAGGTTCTACAATAAAGGATGTGTTTTCATCATTACAAGTTTAACACACATTCATCACCCATCATTACCTCTTAAGTTTCATAATCAAATATGGGATCATTTTCAAGAGCAATATCTTCAGCACCATTGCCCTCATTCAAACAATATTTCATCTCTAAAACATCCCATAAAAATTTTGTATTAAGAATCTCTCCATATTCATATATTATGCTGAGTATGATGTTGTCATCTACTGTAGATGTTATAAGACTTAATGCTAATGAATCTCCACTATCATTAATAACATCTTCGACATAATCTAATAAATTTACCTTCCATAGTATTGTTTTCATTTCATTTGCCCATATTTCATAATTCATACCTGAAAAAGATGGTAAATCTGGCATTAACCATTTAATAATCTCACCAAATTCCAAATCTGCATCTTGATCAACAACTGGTCTATCACCATCAACATGAAACAGATCACAAAATTTAGCAAAACAATATTTTGCAATTCCCTTTTGATGCTTTCTCCTAAATTTTCTTCGAGACTCTTTCAATTTACTTTGAAGACCCATTTTCTCCCCTATCAATTTCGGATTAGGAAATCGATCCACCACGCTCAAATTCTCCACCTGCACTCAACTATCTCCACCGGCTCTATGACTCCATTGACAAGTCAAACAGTTTCCTCTTCAAGCAAATATGCCTCTCTAGAGGAAGTCTGTACGTAGACACCACTCCACTCACACAAGGAGATTTCCTCACACTGCTGGCAGCATCCCATGGCTCTCACCAGCCCCATGCAGATCACTTCACATGTAGTTCCACAACAGCATCCACAACTGCTTTAGAGCAATCCAGCAAGCACGTAGCTCGATCACCAGGTTACGCAGACCTCCACCAAGCACTCAGATCTTCACATATCTGCACAATTTGGATACACAATGCATGTTGCTTCTCCACGCAGTGCACAAATCAAGCAGCACTCAGAACACATAGGCCCCTCTTCCACCATTCCTAGCAGATGTGACCCTGTTATGCGGCTGAAATTGAATCACCATCCTGAGATTTCCGCACATGGTGCACGTGTTCAAGTTCTCCTCATTTTCAGTCGTGCACGCATCGCAAACCCAACTGGATTCCTCCATCACTCCTTTGCTTCTCTTGCACTACCATATGATCTCCAAGCCTAAATATAATTTCAACAATTTTTGGATGTTACAAGAAATATTCGAAAAAATAAATTGGGTGTTCACGCCAGATAGCGGGTGACTCCTCCATGTGGCCTCCTGAATGAGGATCACGATGCTCTAACCTCCAGCATGCAACCCTCACAACTCAATTTCGCCACCACATAGTCAATTTCGCCACGGTCTAGAGTGATCTCAGCCTCCTCACTACCGACTCCTCGGCTTTGACGATGGCTCCTCTATGCAAACCTCAATACATGCCACCACCACGATTGTTGATTTAGGAAACCCTGATATGTTGAGGGGAAGCAAAATCACCACAACCAACAACACGTCAATCAGAGCCACAAATTACTCAGGCAGATATTTAAGACGAGTCGTTGAATTCCTCGATCTCCTCTGCCTCATCCCAGTTTTTAGCAGTGATTTGGCCTCTAACATGGAAACCTAACAAATTGGTGGTTAGAGGTACCTATCAAACAGACCTCAAACAAATTCGCCTTTGCTATTGCGACCATGGGATTCACTTCCTCACAAGTTACGCTCAATCCAATAGCCAACCTTGTTGTGCTCCACAATGACGGCTTCCTCTGGAGGCAACCTTCTATTCTCCACACCTGGCCACTGATCAGCCTTCAAAAAACGCAAGCAGATCCATGATCTCGATGTTAGGCAGCCTCCTCTACATAGTTGCAGTTCTCAATTGATCAGCAGATCGACACGCAGATCTGGGCTTGCCGATTTCTCCTCCACAACTGTTCGACCTCCACTCTATCAAATGATAGGGCCTCCCTCAGGCAGGTGTGAGCTCCTCTCTGCCTCTTCTTCTATCTGCAGATCCATCGAATCAACCAATTCAACCTCCATAGCTGGTCCTCCTTGTGCGAGCTCCTTTCACCCTAGCAAACTCACACAACACACAGTGCCATCCTCCATGCCCACCGGCTCCTTCACGCATAAAGGTTGGGCTCTTCGTGTGGCAAGGCTGGGGAAATCTCCCCCTTTTATAGGCAGCCTCCTCAAAAGAAAACACAGTCCACTGTTTTCCACACAACTTCCAGGTACACGCAGCCTGTAAAAAAATGCAGCCAGCACATTCGTTGCAACTACCTTTCCTCGGATCCGTGACTCGTTGCTGATGTACACCGAAATCCTATGATGATTCATTGCCGAGGTGCACCAAAATCCTGCAACGATGCAACAAATTGAAAGTGCGTGAAGTTCACAAGAGACTCATCACGGCTACTCTTTTTGGCTCCCTGCGATGACGACGCAATTACTCTTCAGCTCCACAATGACAATGTTGTGTTCCTCAACTCAGCATACAGGCCTCTCCTTCTTGCAGCTCCGATACCATGATAAAAACTGATTTTATTATCTAAATGGCTCTCCAGGTGAGATACATGGAGAGTGCCCAAACACTCATACAAAAAAGTGTGATCATATATGCTATATTTTGAATACTACATCTTCATAGGGATAAAATTTCATATTGGAAATTTGTTTTATCACTTAGCAATTGTTGGGCACAATTTGGCACACACTCTAACATTGGTAGTTCATTGTTTGCATAGTTTTCTCACTACTTTAATAAGTGATTTTAGATCTGAAATATCTCTAAGTAATTTGTCATAAGAGGGTTAGTTAGCCTGTATTTTCACTTGGCAAGTCTCTAAGTATTTCATTGGTCATAATTGGTTTTACATGCTTGCTGCTTTGTTGATCTAAAGTGGTTTACTTGTTGTTGTCCTAAGAGTTTAGTAATTACTCATAAGATGTGAAATCTCTCTTTGTTCATGCTTTATTCTTGCTCATTTTTCATGGCTTTTTAGAAAATTGACTTAAGTGCACTAACACATTTGTTGTTGTGAGTTGATCCACAAGTTTCAAGTTCACATCTAATAAACACTCACTAAAGCACTCTTATTTTAAAATATCTTGTTGTTAAATATCTTAACTCTCTTTGGGAATATTAGTATCTTGAGATTTAAGTCATATTTCCTCTTGATATCTAATTGTGTTGGCAAGTGATAAATTGACATTTGAGTATCTTGTTCTAATTGTGTTATGTAAACATTGAGGTAACTCTTTTTTTGTTGAGTATCTTGCAATCCAATTGTTTAAAGATAATTTCTAAAGGAATTGTTGGATAGTTTCTAAACACATTGATATATCTATCTTAAACATTGATATTGATATATGATCATTGGCATATACCTTATTTTAATCTCTTGAGGATCTTGAATTATTATCACTGGTTAAGTGTTGTAATATTGTTATCATTGGAAAATTTTATCTTTGGGTTGTTTCAATATTGGCACTTTCTTGGTCATAAGATTGTTTCATAATTTTAAGCACTCTTGTCATAAGAAGCTAATCCTTACTTAATTACTTAAGCGTTAAGCCAATATTAAACCAAGTGCTCACTCATGTCCTTTGCATAAGCATTCTAGGCCTAGTTGCATTCATAATTTACCTCCAAGCCTAATCTTGGTTGATAGAATTCTAGGGCCACCCTTTGTCACCTAGCTTGAGGGATCAACACCATTTGAGTGGTTAACACTGTGACCTTGCAGTCGTCAGAGCTACAATCTTTGTAGTGCCAGAGGTGCTAGGTGGTTGGGACATAGGGTGAGGTATCGTTAATCAAACATTTTCTTGCTTCTGTTGGCTTCCACCCCGCAATCTACTTAAATACTGGTCTCAAAACAGTTAAGAGGAAGGTTCATTTAGACTAGGCATATAACTTAAAAATGACCAAGATCCCTGTATTTCATCTAGATCTTATGACTTGCATCTCATATAGGTTAATGAAGCATCTAAGCAGTAGTTGTTTATAATAAGCAATAATTTTGAGTCCATAAGGCACTGGTCTCATATCTGAATCTAATATAATCTTTGAGTCTTGTTAAATTTAACCAAGTAGCTAGGCCACTCAATCATATCTCCTGATTTTTTTGGTTAACAACTTGCCTTACACCTTCACATTTCCATAGGGACTACCCCCCATAGCTTGATATGGGAAACAACTAGAACAGAGTGGGCGGGGATCAAAGTGACAACCCCCATCCTGAGCCATTGTCGTGGTGTTTGTACACTATGAGCGACAACATTTTTTGGCATTGTTGTTGTGGATATATTATTCTCGGTTCCTCAAAGGCATATTATCAATATTTCATCTTTCATCTTTTCATCACCTTATCTTTCTTCATCTCACTAATCCTTTCATCTTGTTTATTCACACTTTTAGCACCTGGAAATTTAGGTTGGTTTCCTGTTTGGGTGGAAACTCCACTTGTTCAACCATTCACAAGAACTTACTCTAGAAGAAACCCTATTAGCTTTCTTAACGCCATTCCTAATCCTGAAAACGTTCTAGGAGCTCAATTAAACAAATTACGTTCTAGAGAGCATTTATTATTTCTCGTATAGGAGGCCCTTCTTGATCTTCATTTGATTTTCATTAATCCTATCAATAAAGGCATCATGGGTGGTTATTACAGGCCTTGCAACTTCACAAATGTACAAGGATATCCTCACAGGATTCCATATGAATCCACCATGAGTAGGCTCCCAAACTTCCAAGGGAACAATGCCACCAATGTTGAAGCTCATATACGAAATTCAACACATTTGTGCAAAGATTCGCTCATGCTACCACTTACAATCATGAATATGTCAAAATAAATTTATTTGTTCTATCATTAGAAGATGGTGCTCTTTATTGGTTTCATGATAAAGTAGATAATTCCTTTGACTCCAGAAAGGCCCTCGCTAATGCATTCAAAGATAAATGTGGCGATACGAGGGAAGGAAAATACTTAGTCAAAGAGCTTAATACCATAAAGAAAAGAGAGAATTAATCAGTGGAAGAATTCAACGAGAGATTTAATGGTATTTTAAAGGATATGACTCAAGATTACAAGCATCCTGAAAAGACAATTTTAGCGTAATATCTTGAGGCTTTTAATGGTGATACCCATTATGAGATTAGATGTACGAAGCCTGATACTTTAGCTTTCCAAAAGTACAACTAAAGAGTTGGATAAGGACAGGAAGGCTTCAGCTAAATCATAAATCCCATGTTTTGAAAGAGGTCTAATTAAATATAAGGGAAAGAAAATAAAATAAGAAGAACCAAAATCAGTCAAAGAATTGACCTTAGTAATTAAAGAAATGAAAATTGAGCATGCCAAACAAATAAGTGATATTCAAATTCAGTTAATACATATGGAGAGAAGTCAAATGCTGAATATGTCACCCAAGAAATAATAATAACAGGGGTAACAACAATCCTTGGCCAAGAAAGAATCCCCCTAGTGATCAAAGGACCATTACACCACTTGAGTCTACTAATGTTGTTGATGAACCTATCCCTTTTGGCAGACCTTGTGAAAGTTTCCATGAAGAAAGTACACATGCCTTTGCTAAAAGAATCTTAGAGAAAAGAAGGAATCAAAAAAATAATAATGCAAGTCAAGATGACTCTAAGGAAATTCAATGTGCCGACATGATTTCTTCATCCTTCGTTGCCAATAAATTCAGTGAAGAAAAGGACCCCATCATTCATTCATACAGTGAAAATCCATCTTAGGAACAAATTTTAGGAATAGCTAAAAGTAAAGGTTACACATATCAGAGGAAGGGTAAATATCATAATCATAATAAACAAGTTGCTTCTGAAAGCTATAAATTTGGATTAAAGGTGGATAGGGTTGCATGGATTAATAACATCAAAATGTGAGTCTCAATATTAGAAATTTTGAAGATCCCATCGCAAAGAGTTTCATTCTTCAAAGCTTTAGGAATTGCTCAACAAGAAAGATTCGATACTTAGCCTAAGAATTAAGAAATTAAGTTGAGATATTTAAACTACTTTATGACTAATGAGGACCATCAAGCCTTTTTTCTGACATCGGATATTAATGACCATGTACTTCACAATTGCATGCTTTATTCTGGTGCATCAACAAATGTTATGACTAATAAAGTTATGGAAAAATTGAACTTAATAATGTCTAGACCCTACCATAACATTTTCTCAATGGATTCTAGAAAAGTTGAAATCCTTGGTGTGGTTAAAGATCTACAAGTCTCCTTGGTTGATTACCTATACAGGATCATCACCATGGATATAGAAGTGATTGATGCACCAGATGTATGGGGAATGATTGTTTCCAGAAAGTTTGCAAATGATTTAGAATGGTCTATTCAGATGGATCTATCTTATGCCATTATTCTCGTAGCAGCAGGTGGAATGGTTAGATTATACAAAGAAGTGGAAAGAAGATACCATGTGGAAGTTCCAAAGAGATTAGAGAATGGAGAAGAAGTTGTGCCACAAGATCATCCACCGCATTTAGAATTTGGAATTTATCTAGCTAGTATACCAGTTTTTTTCATCATATCTTCCATCCTACTTTCAGAGAAGAAATAGAATGAGAGTTTAGTATGATAGAGGTATTCAACACAATGATCAAATTCTTCATCAACCAAAGAGGGTAAATTTTTGGCAAGGGACACCTGATAAGCAGCATGTGGATTCACTAGTCAGCGAGAAGATTCTCGAGATTGTGCCACATCGATGACATTTGCTACCATAGGGAATCGTTTGTATAGTATCTCTAACCCTATTCCTTTTCATTTATTTTCATTAGTTAGTTTCATTACATGCAATTATGTTTTAATATTCTTTCCCAGTTTGATTAGAGTATAACTTTTATATTCTAGCCTATTTATTATATATGCATTATGATTTCGATTTTGAATAAATATCTATTCTATGGAATTTTGTTTTCTTGGATGAAATATTCTAGGGTTCTCACGTTACTTCATTAAAGCAACGAATCCCCATATGGAACCATATGTTGCACTCATTTTTTTCAAACTTCCAAGGAAGCAGATGTACCAATTTTTTCAAAGGATTGAGAACATCAGGGCATCGGTTTATTGAGCCATTATAAACCCATTCTTTAAATTTGTAATTTAAATGATACTAGTAAGATGATGTATGTATGTAAAAAACTAGGTAAGCCTATTATTTTTGCAAAAAATCATCCTAGGAGGTTTTTCGTCTCATTGATTCATGTGTGTTTCTAAACATCGATGGTCGGTAAAGTTTTTCCCTCCAAACTCACCCCAAAGCTAGGGTCAAATTTGTTGTCAAAGTCTTAGGTGAGTCCTAATGTTTTAGTCCAGTCTTATGTAAAATTAATTTGGGAATAATTTAAGCTAATTGACTAAATTACTTTATTACAAATCACTTGGTTTGCTAGATCATGTTGTGTCACAGAATCAAGTGTGTAATTTGAGGGTATATACTGAATGGGTGTTCCTCTTTTGAAGGTTGAAAATGTAATCATCTTATATAAAAAAAATATTTTAGTGCATGGTCCCTCATACTTAGACACCATGGCTAAAATATTAAAGGGTGGAAAAAATATTTAATCCCCTCAAGTGTCAATTAATTTTTTTTTCTAGCAAAATTTAAATTAACCCTAAGCTAAAAAACTAATTGATTAGATTCAAATTTAGAGTCTTAGAGATATTAAATTCTCCAAGTGAAAAATTTCAATGGTATCAAAGAAATTAATTTTTGGAGGACCCCCACCAAAAAGGGAAGGAAATTTCAACAAAAAAAGGACCCTTAGGCCTTGGTGGTTAAGTCAAAGTCATTTTTTTGAGGAGATTAGCTCAAAATAATTAATTTTGAGCTAATAAAAAATGGGTTAAATGAGATATGAAAATTCCTCAAATATAAATATTTTCAATAATGGAAATTAAAATATGACCAATATTTTTCTATGACTGGGATTATTTTGACGGGAATCAAGCCAACTAGTTGTTATTTTTCCACTTGGAGGATTTATCTATAGATTGAGAGTCATTTGTCTCTCAAGGCATCTTTTTTTTGCTTATGTAACTCTAAAAAGCTTATGTAAATCACTGTGCCACTGGGAGCATTGGAATAATCATAATAAAGACTTTGGTATGCAGTTCATGGTGTCTCAGATTTGATGATTTGTGGTATGAGTTGTGTACGTGCATTCCTATATTGTGCTTTATAAATATTTTGATTTTTATTTCATTCTAGGTGATATGAACATTATATTGGTGTGTTATGGGCTTATCTTAGGTGATCTTATTCACTAGGTGTTCTAAGGACTTGCTTTTCATAAATATATAGTGTTTGCAGGTTCCCTAGGCCTTGCAATCCAAGTTCACAAACTTTGGATAAATGTTCACTGTGTTTGGACTCTAATTACTTTTATTGTGTTCTAACTTTGCTAAGGTTGTAATTTCTCATTTATCTTTCAGAATAGATTTAGCCACTACTAAACTTTTATAAAATTCCAAAAAAATGTCAAGAATTTTACATGTATATTTTGTGACTATAATTTGTATAATACATTTATCAATTTTTTTTTTCTAATCTTGGTTTTGTAGTTGGGGTTTGAATTATTTTTAAATTTTTGTATATATTGGGGTTTTGGTTATTTTTATTTTCATTTGTGCAGGTGAGATCAAGTGATAAGAGCTGGATTACAACTAGATCTAGGTCCTTAAGGGTAAGATCTAGCATCTAATTTTTTATTTTTTATTTTGCAGGGCCATCCATTGAATATTTTGCAATAAAATTGAAGATCTCAAGCAAATAATTTTTTTAGAGCAAGGATTTCAATTTTAAGGGCTCACGGACCTGAATCTCTCCCCTCCAAGCATAATGTCTTCCTCCTAGGGCCTTATGTTAGCCTTCCATGCCTCCTAGAGGTTGGACACAAGTCATTTATGGCCTGGTCGTGGGCCTAGAAGGCCTCAAACCCATCCTAAGCCCTAGACGACAACCCTAGAGGGCTTGTTGTGGACCCTTAATGCCTTTATGGCCTAGCCGCAACCCTTCTAAGGATTTTTCCTCCTTCCTCTGCCCTTCGCTCTCCCTTTTTGGCCTCTTTTTTATCCTTTTCATCCTCTCTGCCACCTTCTTCCCTAGACGCTACGCCTTTTAGGCCTTTTCTAGCCCAACGCTAGCTCTATTGGGCCTAGCGTTAGCCTGCCTTGGCCTTAATTTTCCCTCTATCCATCTCTAAAATTTCTAGACTGAATATTGGTGGGTTTTGTAGGAAGAAATTGGCTCAAATCTTGTGTTTTTCACGTGGCATATTCATTTGAAAAAAAATGGATGAAAATAGGCAAATTGTCTTCAAGGCCTTAGGCCTAGGGTTTGATATCTAACCCCTTATTTTCTCACTTTTTTGTTACAAATGTAATAAATTATCCATGACAGTGATTTAAGTGCTCTACATACTCTTCTAAATAGTCCCAACACACTAAAAAATTCATGGTAAAATTTTGCTAGTGTTTTGGCTATTTGGGCATTGAATATTGGGCTTAGATCTATTTGTTTGTTGAATGGAATATATTTGCATAATAAAATAGATCAGATCTAGTATACTTTGGAAAGAACACATTAAGAGGAATAAATTTGATTAATGTGATGTCTAACATATTGCCTTAACATCTAAGTGTCTTAGGCATCAATCCTTTGGCATAAATCTCTAATTTATAGTGACTTATAACTCTGCATAACAGTGTGATCAGATCTGATATCTTCTGAATAATACATCTTAAGAGGGCTTAAATTTTATGATTTTATATTGGGAAAGTTTTTTTATCACTTAGCAATTGTTGGGCACAATTTGGCACACACTCTCACGTCCAACAATTTGGCACACACTCTCACATTGGTAGTTCATTGTTTGCATAATTTTCTCACTATTGTAATAAGTGATCTCAGATCTGATATATCTCTTAGTAATTCATCATAAGAGGGTTAATTAGCTTGTATTTTCACTTGACAAGTCTCTTAGCATTTCATTGGTCATAATTGGTTTTACATGCTTCCTAATTTATTGATCTAAAGTGGTTACTTGTTGTTGTCCGAAGAGTTTAGTAATTTCTCATAAGATATAAGATCCCTCTTTGTTCATGCTTTATTATTTCTATTGTTTCATGGTTTTGTAGCAAATCTACTTAAGTGCATTAACACATTTGTTGTTGTGAGTTGATCCACAAGTTTCAAGTTCACATCTAATAAATACTCAATAAAGCACTCTTATCTTAAAATATCTTGGTGTTAAATATCTTAACTTTCTTTGGGCATATTACTATCTTGAAATTTAAGTCATATTGCCTCTTGATATCTAATTATGTTGGAAAGTGATAAATTGGCATTTGAGTGTCTTGTTCTAATTGTGTTTCATAAACATTGAGGTAGCACTTTCTTTCTTGAGTATCTTGCAATCCAATTGTTTAAAGAGGATTGCTAAAGGAATTTTTGGATAATTACTAAACACATTGATATATCTATATTAAAAGTTGATATTGATAGAAGATCATTAGCATATACTTTGTTTTAATCTCTTCAGGATCTTGAATTGTTATCATTGGTTAAGTTTTGTAATCTTGTTACCATTGGAAAAAATTATCTTTGGGTTGTTTCAATATTGGAACTTTCTTGGTCATAAGATTGTTTCATAATTTCAAGTACTCATGTCATAAGGTCAAGTCTAATTTTGGGTATCGAGCTTAGCCCATCTAGGGTTCATGGCGCGCGGGATTGGGTAGGTTGGAGTTGCAAGAATCCCCTGCTTGGCCAAACCCATGGCCCACGAGCCTGGGTGGGCGAGGGCTTTGTGTAGCTCTCACCCACCTAGACCTATGACCCATGGACCCTGGGCGACTTAAGCCTAATTCTCCCTGGGTCGTGGGTCGCGGGCCTAAGTGGGAAGGGATTGCATGTAGTGCTCACCTAGCTAGTCCCATGATCCACGTGCCTTGGGTGGGCCAAGTCCAATTCTCCCAGGGCCCGTGGGCTACAAGCTTGGGAAGGTGGGCATTGTAAAAAGCCCCCACTCACTTAGGCACTTAGCCCATGGGCCCTAGGCAGGCGCTACAGGAAGCCCCCACTCGCTTAGGCGCTTGGCCCACGAGGAAAAAGGGCAACATACCAAATTTCAAAGAATGTGGCTTGGCCCTTTCCAAATCATAGAAGTCATAGGTTCGTCCCCTTTCATGTTCCAAGACTTAACAGGAAGGAGAGATTCTTTACTTGTTAACGATCAAGTTCTCAAGAAATATTTTCCTTAGAAGATCATTTTTCTATTTTGTAGATAAGATTTTTATTTTCATAAAACCAGTTGTGAATGGTTACATTAGGTATTTACGAAAAAGATACCAATTCTCTTTCAGATTTTTGAGTTTTCGCTTATATAAATAGCAAATCTTTTGGAAAATTGATCTTTATTATTGAAATATACAGTTAAAGACTCTAGCCTAGATATGATACTAGTTTCAACTTCATAAAATTTGATGAAAACAACCTTTAGTGAGAAATTGTTTTATATCAGTGCAATGAAAGGTATCAATAACAAAATAAAGATTCTCTGTAGAACAGCTCTTTCCGAAAACTCTACTATTGTTGTCCAGAGCTATCTTAAGGAAACAATGACTTCCTCCCTACTAAGGAAATCACAACTTTCAGAGGAACAATCCAAGGATACACTTTATCTTAAAGAGTAAGAGGTCTCATCACGAGCCGGCTTATCATAATCACAAATATTATAACTTGCTGACTTTGCCAATACTCCATACCACAACAGGGCAATGACTCAAGATTGTTGCAATCAAAAGGCAAGGGGTCTCATCACGAGCTACCTTGTTCAGCGAAGCTATAAATCAAGTGAATGATTGTGTCATAAATTGGCTATCAAACCAAGACATTGTTCTTTAAGAGTAAAAGAAAATCAAATCAATAAGTGTGGATGTGGATTCTTCTTTGGGAATTGTAGGTTTCTTTAAGTAGGATACAAGATCATTGCTGGGTAACAGGTAACCCTATCGAGGCTATGAACACCTACTGGCAGTAGAGGCTCTACCTACGACAAATGAGCATATTTAAAACTTGTTTATAGAGAAGACTTTGTTTTATCTTTACAAACCAAGTAATGACTGATGTAAATACAAGGACTAGATTGAGGAAGAAAATAATCAAAGTTGAAATATAGTTGAAGCAAAATATCATTGACAGGTTAAAACATAATGTACTTTATCTTTCTATAATAAATTTTAACTTTCTGGGAAATTTTCTGTTTTGGAAGTTTAGAAAATTCAAAATAAAGACAGAGATAATTGGTTCTTCCAAGTGAATCGCCAATTGTTGTGGCCACCAACAACCCCCCCTTCTCATTTAGTGTTATTACTAATACTAAATAAGTGGGGACCCTTAGTCAAAAAATATAAAAATGAATTAGTGCTTGTATTTCCTTTCAATAAATCTTACCATCATAAACTTAGGAAAATACCTTTGAAAACTCTAAAAAGCTTAAGTTTCATGATGAGGAAAGATAAAATCACTCCTAAAGAAATCTCGCATCGCGAAAGGGATAACAGGATGCCTTCTTACAATCCAAACTCTAAGATTGTGAGATTGTGATGCGAGATCACATATTAAAAAACATATATATCGCATCGCATGCCTTAAAGCGCATTTCTGCTGGAAAACCACAGAAAACAGCAATATGCGATGGCGCATATCGCAAAATCGCACCTTGCAAGAAATACATTAACGCAAAATGAACACATATAACAATTATGCAATATTACGACCATGCAATATTGTGATATCGTGATAAAACGATAAAACGATCTTACAAAAAAAAATAAAGTTGCGATATTGCGATCTCGCGATAATGTGATACAGCGACCTGCGATATTGCAAATCAAATCGCAAAATCCCTCCATCGCAAAATCTTTTGGCTCATTATTCAAGAAAAACTTATTTTCATAAAACGAGACCTGGTTATGTGCTTTAATGCTAATTAATGAGTTAAGTTGCCAGTTGTTAATGAGATATGGTTTTGTGTTTATCGAAGATCCAGTTCACGTAAGGTGGTGTACTTTTGCATGTCTTCAGTATTTTAAAGCTTTCCCGTCACTGTTTCTTATCATTACTCTCACCTCACTTGTAAACTGCAGGAACGAAAAACAAAGAAATATACAAAGCAGTATATAGGATACTATGGAGAAGAAAGGCAAGGCTCCGATGTCTGAAGACAAAGAAATGGAGCCCTTGTACACATACACTGTATGCAACAGAGACGCGGATATTTCCACTTAGGAAGGCATTTATAATCTAATTGAGGAAGAGAACTCCAAGGTAACAGAGTTTATGGCTATTGCGGGCTCACAGAATTCTTTTGAGGCATCAGGTGCAGATTTAGCCTATTCGTTCTTGCACCGGATAGTGGCAAGGCCCAAAATTCTCCCCTGCACAGATATGGTTAAATGGGTACTCGAAAGCGCCGACATTAAGAACAGATAATTTAGGACTCAGGGTCAAGATCTCTCAGAATCATTATTTTCACAAGATTTCAACTTTGCATCCGCTAAAAGAAAGCACGCAAGAGGCGAAAATTGCACCAAGGAAGCCCGGATCAAGAAACGGAGGCAGTTTCCGATGTGTGATTAACGCCTAGCACTAATCGCGCATCACTGGGTAAAACTTCTCGAAATGGAAAGCTTCTAACTACTCAGCTACCTGTACGCTCCAGAAATTCGGAAAAAGTATGTTAAAGATAAAAGGTAAAAATTGAATCCGAAAATCAGCGGTAATAATCAGAAATATCCTCAAAGTATTTGGTGAAACCACACAGCCAGTATATTACTCTCGAAAGCGTCATCAATTCTGCCAAAAAGATGGTGCCAGCTCTTGCTGATTCCATTTTTTCAGCACAGTTAAAGGCTGAAGTCGGTCAACCGACTCTTCTCAAGCAAATGCTGAATGCTTGCGATTCTAAGGAGAAGATACAGAAAATAATTAGATGTTAGTTTTAGATTTAATTTTATAAATAGTTTTTGCTTTATTTTTTCCTAGAGAGAGGATGGTCATTTAAATCGTATCTTATAATTTTGTAAATAGTTATTTTTAGATGTAATTAGTAGTATTTAAACCCTTCTCATGCATTTAGAGAAGGGTCCAGAAATTGATCAAAAATTTGTCCTCAAAACATGCACTTTTGCACCCTCCAAGGAGGTTTTGATGAATGAATGGAACATGATTTATTGATTTTTTCATTTGATATCTGCTACTGATGTTGCACTTCTGTACTCTTAGTAGATGTTGGATTAAGAAGAGATAAATCGTTATTGCTTGAAGCTCATGAGTAGAACTAGTTATAAATGGTACTTCTATCTCTTAACTGCTTCTATTTCCTGTGTTAAAGTGATATTCAAGTTCATTTGTTTATATATTAATGCGTGAATGCTTGAGTTATCATTTGGCACTTTTGTACGGTGATAGCTATTTAATTATGCTTAATGTATGAATAGCTTATTGTGCGATATGTTTTTCACAACTGTTTCGTCTAACTTTTTATGCGAAGTGGTTCATCCATATTGAATTCTTTTCTTGTAACAGTTGAATAATCTTTATTACCGATTGTTATTTGAAATGATTTTAGATCGCATAGCAGAAAGATCACACCCCCGGTTAGTATAGACTTAGATATTTTTGTTTATTAGAATACAATTGTATGTCATTAGATTAAAGTTAGAATTAGAGCATCTTAATTAGGAATTGTTAGATCAGAAATATCAAATTCTACACAAACACACACTTGAATTGGGAAATTGGTCCCATATCCCCAGTCGGACCCACTATACCAAACGGAAAAGGAGCTACCAACCAAGTTCCGGACTGGGCGGGTATCCCCCTTGTTGTAGACCCGATTTTCGGGGCTTCAACAGGTGGTTAAGTCAAAGTCAATTTTTTGAGGAAATTAGCTCAAAATAATTAATTTTGAGCTAACAAAAAATGGGTCAAATGAGAAATTCGAAAATTCCTAAAAAAAAATGTCAATGGTGGAGATTAAAACACAATCAAATATTTATTGACGACCGAGATTATTTTGACGGGGATCAAGCCAACTAGCCGTTATTTTTCCACTTGGAGTATTTATCTATAAATTGAGAGCCATTTGTTCTCAAGTCATCTAGTTTTAGCTTATGTAACTCTAAAAAACTGATGTAAATTATTGTCCCACTCAGAACGTTGAAATAATCATAATAAAGACTTTCGGGTGCAGTTCATGGTGTCTCTGATTTGATGATTTTTGGTATGTATTGGGTAGGAGAATTCCTATATTTCACTTTATATATATTTTGATTGTTATTTCATTTAGGTGATAGGAACATTCTTTTGGTAAGTTATGGGCTTATCTTAGGTGATCTAATTCACTGAGCGTTCTAACGATTTTCTCTTCAAAATATATAGTGTTTGCTGGTTCCCCAGCCCTTAGACTCCAAGTTCACAAACTTTGGATAGAGGTTGACTGTGTTTGGACTCTAATTATTTTTATGGTGTTCTAACTTCGCTAAGGTTGTAGTTTCTCATTTATCTTTCGGAATACATTTAGCCAATGCTAAAGATTTATAAAATTCAAAAAAAATCAAGCATTTTACATGTATATTTTGTAAATATAATTTGTATAATAAATTTGTAAATTATTTTATTTTTCTAATCTTGGTTTTATCGCTGGGGTTTTTTGGGGTTTGCATTATTTTTAGATTTTTGTATATATTGGGGTTTTGTGTATTTTTAATTTCTATTGTGCTTGTAAGATTAAGTGACAATAGCTGGATTAGAGCTAGATATAAGCCCTTTAGGGTAAGATCTAGCCTCTAATTGTTTTTTTTGTAAGGCCAGCCATTGAAGATTTTACAATAAAATTGAACATCCGAAGCAAATAAGTTTTTTAGAGTAAGGGTTTCAAGATTTAGAGCTCCCAAGCACGAATCTCTCCTCTCCAAGCCTAGTGTCTTCCACCTAGGGAAATGCATCAGCCTTTCAGGCCTCCTAGAGGTTGGTCGTAAGCCCAAAAGTGGCTTGACCTCCTCCCTTGGCCTCAAGTCAAGGGTTTCAGGCCATTTCTAGCTTAGCCTTGGGCCTAGAAGGCCTCGACTCCCCTCCTAAGCCCCATTCGACAACCCTATAGGGCTTATCATGGACCCTTAAGGCCTCTAAGGCATGACCACATCCCTTTTAGGACTTTTTCCTCCCTCCTCTTCCCTTCTCTCTCCCTTTTTGGCCTCTTTTTGATCCTTTTCAGCCTCTCTTCAACCTTCTTCTGAAGTCGCTAGGCATTTTAGGCCTCTTCTAGCTCAACTCTAACCCTATTGGGCCTAGTGTTATCCCTTCTTCATTCTAATTTTCCCTTTGTCCATCTCTAAAATTTTTGGATTGAATATTGGTGGGTTGTGTAGGAAGAAATAGGCTCAAATCTTGTGTTTTTTAGGTGGCATCTTAATTGGAAAAAATTTGGAAAAATTGGACAAGTCATCTTCAAGGCCTTGGGCCTAGGGTTTTCTCTCTAAAACCTTATTTTCTCATTGTTTTTCTATGGTTGTAATAAATTTTCCATAACAGTGATTTAAGTGCCCTAAAATCTCATCTAAATAGTCACACATTAAAATTCCATGGTAAAAATTTGCTAGTGTTTTGGCTAGTTGGGCATTGAATATTGAACTTAGATCTATTTGTTTGCTGGTTGGAATATCTCTGTATAATCAAATAGATCAGATTCACTATAATATTGAAAGAACACATTAAGAAGCATAAAATTGATTGATGTGATATCTAACATATTGTCTTAACATCTAAGTGTCTTGGGAATCAATCTCCAATTTATAGTGATTGATATCTTTATTAAAAAGTGTGATCATATATGCTATCTTTTGAATACTACATCTTAATAGGGCTAAAATTTCATGATTTCATAATTTCATATTGGAAAATTTGTTTTATCACTTAGCAATTGTTGGGCACAATTTGGCACACACTCTAACATTGGTAGTTCATTGTTTGCATTATTTTCTCACTACTGTAATAAGTGATTTCAGATCTGATATATCTCTAAGTAATTCATCATATGAGGGTTAGTTAGCTTGTATTTTCACTTGGTAAGTCTCTGAGCATTTCATTGGTCATAATTGATTTTACATGCTTGCTAATTTCTTGATCTAAAGTGGCTTACTTGATGTTGTCCTAAGAGTTTAGTAATTACTCATAAGATATGCAATCTCTCTTTGTCCATGCTCTATTCTTGCTCTTGTTTCATTTTTTTTTAGAAAATTGACTTAAGTGCACTAACACATTTGTTGTTGTGAGTTGACCCACAAGTTTCAAGTTCACATATAATAAACACTCACTAAAGAACTCTTATTTTAAAATATCTTGGCATTAAATATCTTAACTCTCTTTGGGCATATCAGTATCTTGAGATTTAAGTCATATTTCCTCTTGATATCTAATTGTGTTGGCAAGTGATAAATTGGCATTTGAGTATCTTGTTCTAATTGCGTTATGCAAACATTGAGGTAACTCTTTTTTTCTTGAGTATCTTGCAATCCAATTGTTTGAAGAGAAATGCTAAAGGAATTGTTGGATAATTTCTAAACACATTGATATATCTATCTTAAACATTGATAGTGATAGAAGATCATTGGCATATACCTTATTTTAATCTCTTGAGGATCTTGAATTGCTATCATTTGTTAAGTGTTGTATATTGTTATCATTGGAAAATTTTATCTTTGGGTTGTTTCAATATTGGTACTTAATAATTTGGCACTTTCTTGGTCATAAGATTGTTTCATAATTTTAAGCACTCCTGTCATAAGAAGATAATCCTTACTTAAGTACTTAAGTGTTAAGCCAATATTAAACCAAGAGCTCACTCATGTCCTTTGCATAAGCATTCTAGGCCTAGTT
>APFE030390754.1:11831-23277 GCA_000404065.3 Pinus taeda | reverse complement strand
AAACAGTTCACACAATCGTAACAATGCAAGATATCCAGTAAACCCACGATATTTTTAACGATGATCTGGCAATCTAAGAAATAAACTTCGAAAGATATAATCATGCACATTAACCAGATATTATATTCAAGCATGCCAAATAAACATTAATCCCAAAATTTTAGCCTCAGCAAAAAATAGAACGCGATAAAATTTCCAGGCTAAGACTTCAAAAAATTCCACGATGAATATTTTTATGGCTTTTCCGACAAAATTTTCAAAACCCAAAAAATTAAAACTAAATGAAGAATTTAAATCTACTCTCTACATAAAAAGGAAAAAATTTTATTTCAGTTTATTTTTTTTTGGTTTAATTTTTAAATTTTTATGATGTTTTATTTTTTATTTTTTTATTTTTTAAACAAAACAAAACTAAAAGAAAATAAAAATATCTATTTAATTCTATATTAACACTATAGAAAAAAAAATCAAAATTTAAAATCTAAGATTAAAAGCCAAAACCCTAATGAATCTTTTTTTGTTTATTAAAATCAAACTAAAAGAAATAATACTAAACCTAAACTAACGTAACACATACATATTACCAAAATTGAAATCTAAACTATGAACTAAACCCTAACATAAAATAACGCATGTATACATATGAAACTAAAACATAATACACAACTAAAAAACGGAAATCGATTTTATATTTTTTTTTCTATATTTCTTTTTTTTAAAACCTAAAACTAAGAAAAAAGAAACGTAAGTTCTAAACAACAAAAAAAAATACAAAATCGAATTTTAAATCTATGGTATTAGAATGGATATTAAACCAAAACGATTTTATTTCAACCTACGCTAAACCCTACAGCACACGCATGGACATTTAAAATCGATTTAGACTGCTAACCTACGCATACAACTCCAAGACAACGAGATTTACGATTACAGGCTCACGCGGAGGTTTGCAAAGACAACAGGAAGGACGGGTATGAACACTGGAGGTTTACGCAGAACCCAAAAAAAAATTAACGCACTTACCTGGCCCGTGGCAGAGGAATTTCACCTGGAGGTTTACGCAGATTTGCAGGCAGCGAATCAAAAAATCGATTCTGGTTATGATGTGCAGGTTCACGCGGGTCTGGCCCTTGCTTAGATCGTTGATTGTTTTCAGACGCAAAACGGAGGCAGCGAAAAAGCGGAGAAGAATACGCACGCAGGGGGGAGACATACACGCTGTTTGGACTAGAGTTGATGGCCGTTGATGCCAACGAAAATTCAAAAAACTCGAAATTGTACTGTGTTTGCAGGTTTTCACGGAGAAGAGCTGATGGACAACGTTTATTTTTAAAATCGTTTTGATGCCCACGCTCATACACATCAACGAAATCGACTTGGTTTCATGCAATTTGGCGATTTAGCGTGATGACAGTAGCTGAGCAGGTGGGGGTATGCCAAGTAAATCACGTGGTGAACAAGAGGCTGAAACCCTGAGATAAAAGACAGCTCTGATAAACCCTGAAAATTTCTCAACCATCAGCACCTGTGACCGGAAAACAATGAAACAGGCAACCAAAACCTGGGAATAATAAAAATAAATAAAACCCTAAAAACCAGCAAAAGATGATTACAGTTTATTTACAGATCTTAAGGCTCTTTAGTAGCCAGATTTATCAGTTATCCTCAAATATATTTTCAGAAAGTTTCAGATTGCTAATGAAATGCGTTAGAAGTTTCTCATGCAAATAATAAACTAAATGATTGACCCAGGATCAAAACTAGCTGGGCCCTGCAAAAAATGCTTGTGGGAGTTGGCTGGTTCAGCCGAGAACTTCCCCAAACGCCCACTGATCTTCAAGGGTTTCCTGCACAACTCACTTCAACCGTCAAATAAGAGAGAAAAAACAGAACTAGATCTCAAACACAATGGAGATACCTGCCATTACATCAGAAACCCTAATACTACTAAAACCCTAGAATGCGAACAAGATACCTATGCTCAACAATACTCTTCATTAAGCTGTCATTAACGGCTGAAAATTGAAATATGCAGAAATAAAATTTTCTCACATCACATTAAGAGAGTAACACCAGCAAGATTGTGACCCCAAAGTCTTCTTTATTAGCACCAGAAAATATTTACAGGAGAGCTTCTTCAGCACAAAACTCAGAGCCAATTGATGATCTCAAATGACCCTTAGCACCCTACTTAAAGGAAAAAATCCCAACGGCTAGTTTGAGTGATCCATGACAAAAATGATCTCGACCGTCGATGAGGATCAAGACATCTCTTAATCTCATCCGTCGAATTAAAAAATTCAAAATATTATTATTTTATTATTTTTTAAATTTTTATATTTTAGTATTTTTTATTTTTTTTTATAATTTAGATTTTAATTATATTATTTTTATCTTTAATTATTATTTTTTATTGTTTTTATCATGGATCATCAAACATAGCCTTTGGAAAAAATTTCCTCTAAGACCTAGGACCTAGGACGCATGAGGGGATTAACATTTTCAACCCTCAAGACTCTTTACATCATGACTTTAACAAATTTTACATCTTCAAGGGGAAAAAGCCCTTTGATAGACCCTCATAGACCACCCAGTTCTGCGACCAAACATAATCTAGCAGATTAACACACTAGGATTCTCCTAAGACTCTAATGATAAAATTCATTCCGGCTTTGGGGTCAGGTTGAAGGAAAACTCTGCCGATCATGGATCGGTGAGACGAAAAAACTTCCGGAATGAAGATTAATTATCACTAAAAAATCAGGTCCACCTAGGAAATTTACATACATGACTCAGCTCTGCTAAGATTATTTACATCAAAATGCAGACTGGGTTTACAACTTTAATAAGATCGGGAGAATGACGATGACTGCTGAATGGCACGAACATCTTGATCAAGCGCTGCTCCTTTTTTTGCGAAAAAAGGGGGTGCACTGCTATGGGTAGTTGACACGCAGCGGTCAACAGGAACCTTTCCTCGTAATCTTCTAAAGACTCATCGCTTCCCATAGTCATCCGAAAGATTTCTCCCTTGGTTTCCTTGGACCTACAGTAGTCCCGGTATTTGGAATTAAAAGCTTGCTGCATCTGAGCCCAACTGGTGATACTGTTTCCAAGTAACCCCATAAACCAGCGTAATGTTGCATCCTTGAGGGTAGAGGGAAAGAGTTTCAGCTTTTGCTCGTCCTCAGCATAGTCGTAAGTTCGACAAAGGACAACCAACTCAAACAGGAAGGTATCAGGGTCTTCAGTAGTCAATCCATGGAAGTGAGGTAAAACTGAGGGACTTATGTTTTTCATTCTCATGTCTCCATTGGTCTCTCGGATGGGAAAGGCACCTTCTATTCTCTCATCTTCTCTTTTACCGTTTCGATTTTCAGCTGTGGTTTCAGATGGAGTGTTCTCTAACTCTTCTTTTGTTATAGGATCTTCGTATATCTCAGGAGGTTCACCTATAGGTTCTTCTGGCTCACTGTCACCAGAGAAGAGAGAAGGTTGACTCAGTGATGTGGTGGGGATGTTGGGTAAAAATTTGCCGATTTTATCTCTGTTCTTATGAGGCATGAAATGGAAAGACTTTTGATTTGCTTTTTTTTTTTTTTTTTTTGCTGGTACCTACAAAAAGAAAATAGATTGAACTGCAACTATCTTGCTGAAATGAAAATGCGGAATTGAAATGAAAGCAGGAAAGGATTAATCTACGCTTGCAAAATTGAAATTGCAGAATTGAAATGCTAAGATACCTTGCAGAATTGAAATTGCGGAATTGAAATGCTAAGCTACGCTTGCAGAATTGAAATGCTAATCTATGAAAGCGGGAAATGTTTACTCTACTTTTGCGAAAATAAAATTGCAGAATGGAAATGAAATAAACTACTTAGCAGAAGTGTAGTGCCCACTCTAGTTTCCTGACCCCAATAGGACATTATCTTACATACTTTAGTCTACAAGGAACTCAGGTTGAGGATCCAGAAACGTGACTATTATTAGTGAATGTGATCGTTATGTATGTTCTCTATTAATATTATGATTACGATATAATTAATGGTTGTGTGTACTCTCTATGGATATCATGATGGTGATAGTAGTAAAGGACGGACATGTTTCTATTGATGTTATAATGATGTTAGCTTTGATCTATATGTATGGTTCCATTAAGGTTATGATGATGCTAGACATGATGGAGGTATCCCCTATGTTAGCTACTCACATTAGTTCTGGTTCACAATGAACAATGACGTGAATGACCAGGTGATGGTAATAATTCTATTATGACAATGACTAACACTGAGAAACCTGGTTACTGATTATTATTGAGTATGGCAGGAAACCACCAGAGGCACTCGCACATGATGAGATGACGACACCTGGTTTGATGAAAATTTATATTATTTTATCTTTGAAATTCTAATCGATTTTGAAACCTGCTATATATGGTTATCTATATTCTGATGATATGTTAATGGTTGCAGGCACAGATTAGTTGCTTGGCCGAATGACTCACATATGGGTGATGGGGTTGTACAGGTGGATGGAACTACATGGGAGGGGTGGGACAGAGTCCCTGATCTCACCCACTAGCACTCCCACCGTGACTTGGGCTGGAAGGGTTGAAACACCTTCGCCTTGAAGATCACGATGCCATGAGGGCAGGTACCAAAGTTGGGTCGCTCATGAGGAGTTTACTGGGGGGCACGCATCAAGGCGGATTCCTTGATCCCCAGCACCATTAGTCTCACTATAGCAAGCAACATAAGAGATGATAGTGGTCTATGACATTGCACGATATTTTCCCCTCGCAGTCACTGGATCCTTGAAGGGAAAGTGGTGTGGCACCCTTGGAATTTCAGGGGAAATTCTTGAAGGGCACGACCAACTTGGCACCCTTGGCATCACAATTAAACTATTGGTGTGGCACCCTTGGAATTTCAAGGGAAATTCTTGAAGGGCACGACCAACTTGGCACCCTTGGCATCACAATTAAACTGTTAGGTGTGGCACCCTTGGAACTTCTAGGGAAGTTCTTGAAGGGCACAACCAAACTTGGCACCCTTGGAATCATTAAAAATAAATAATAATAAATAAATATAAATAAGGAATGAAAACTAGGTGAAGTTACATCAAGGAAAAATGATGATTAGAAACCAAGGAAATTAAATCAAAAATAAAACTTGGAATAAGGAGGATCATAGGAAGAAATAAATAGAGTACCTTAAAAATTCGACCCTCCCCATGTTGGAAAATGCTAGGTAGATTAGGTGGTTTAATTAGATAAAAAGGGAAGACAAACATATTGTAAGGATAAACATTAATCCTAAACCAGTTAAACTTAATTAAGAAAAGAGGAAGGTGAATTAAAATAAGAAAAATAAATTAAATTTATAGAAATGTAGAGAAGCTCCATGTGGCATCAACCAACATAAGAATATCCCTCTAAGAGATAACCTGAGTTAATTTAGGAAGTAGATTGGGGATAAAATCTTGACTCATTAATTGACTCCAAGTAATAAACACAATTTAAGGAATAAAGGGGGGGTAATAAAGAGACATCTAGGAGTAGAAATAGGAATCTTGTAAAGTGAGGAAAATATTAGTTTTAATTAAAAAGATAAGTAAATAAATTTGGGTGACCCTTGATGAGAGAATGACACATGGGTGGGTGAATAATCAAGCTATTAAAAAGAAAAAAATATTATAATTATGCATGACATGCCAAGTGTCATCTATGAGAAATCTTATAAAAGAAGGGGCAAGCCATGGTAGAAGGGACCTTTTTTTGGGAACCCTATTGTTGGATGGATGATATGTTGTGAAGGCAGTGACTAGGAAGATAGTGAGTTTGGTGAGGTAGAGGATTCTAGAGAGGGGACTCTTGAGCCAAGGTGTGCTCTCCTCTGCCAGCTAGAGTCTTCCTCCATTGTACAATCCCCATTACAACTCGGGGGTTCGCGAAGAAGAAGAGTACCCAAGGAGTAGGCTGGGAGGTTAACCAGTGGGTCTTCGTATTCGGATCAAGTGCGTCATCATTTCACTCGCAGAAGCAACTGGAAACAAGGGAGTACCAGTAACAACAGAGCAAGCGGAGTCGCACCTTCCAGTGAACGGTACATATGTATTTCATTACTAATTGAGCTTAGCTTAAAGTATGTAAAGGTTATGTTATGTTCCAAAAAAATATTTGAGTGTGAGCAATGTGTTTGTTGAATGAACTGAAATCTCCATGCGTTTCTTTTCTGGTTGTAATCCCTGTATTAACAAAAGATCTTTTAAAAAAATAAATAAATAAATTTGCATAGTTATTACACTTGGTATCAGAGCCTAGGTTCACACACTGGGCCTAAGAATAGTTATTATATGATAGCAAAAAAAATAAAAAAAAATTATAAAATTGGGAAGAGAATTACTAAGATTGATTACGAGTGAAACCGAAACCAAATCTATCTCGGGTTATTAGAAGTATGAAATTTCATTTCTAAATATCGATTTCATTTCCAAATTTTTGTTGTTTCATTTTTAAAGCCCAGAATCAAAAAAATAAAAAAAAATCTCAAATGACACAGGACCATTTACGTTTTGTTTGTGCGCTGTCAAGATACCATCTACCATGATTCTCCCAAGGTTTTGCAATCTTTCTTTTAAGATGTTAATCGACAAAGTTGGTGAACTGTTTCGATTGATACTGGTAGGCTGTGGTTTCTTGTTCCTTTTGAACGACAAAGGAGAGTCAAGAAGGCAATTAGGGTTTAAGTCCACAAACACTGCAGAGCGTTTTCTTCTGGCTTATTTCTCAATAGCTCGCCTGTCATTACCAGGTGTGTCCCCTTAAAATAAGGAGAAGATCCTATGTGTGAAAGGATTGTCTGCCATGACCGAGTTGCACTCTGCGATTGGAAAGCGAACACGCTTGGAAAATGATCTTGCGGATGCCCATGACAGAAATAAGAGGCGGAACCCTGACAGTGGTAGAGAGCAAACTTGGCCTGTCGCTGATAGTGCCGTGTATCGCATATTGTGCCCTGGTAATGTTGTCGGAAATGTTATAGGAAAGGGGGTAAAGTAATAAGATCTTTGAGACAAGAGACGCATTCGAAAATCAGAGTTGCAGATGCTGTTCCAGGCATTGAAGAGCGCGTGATAGTAGTCTTCAGCCCACCTCCCAACAAGGAGAAGGAGAAGGATAATGAAGACGGGGATGAAAACGAACCTATTTGTCCTACCCAGGATGCTCTTTTTAGAGTGCATTATGTTATTGCCCAAGAATCTTCTGTTAAAGATAAAGATAACGATGCTGACAAAAAGGGGCAACAGAATGCTCGTTTGCTAGTTGCTAACAGCCAGATCGGAAGTTTGATTTGAAAAGGTAGAAATAACATTCAAAAAAATGAGAACCGAATCTGGTGCACAAATTCAGATACCGCAAAAGGATGAGATGCCAGGCTGTGCTTTTAGTTTTGAGGAACTCGTTGAGATATCTCGAGCTTCTGTAAAGTTGCGTGACCCTATTACTGGTGCTTCAGATCGTGTTATTGAGATATCAGGCACCCCTGAACAGTCTCGTGTTGCCCAGAGCCTGATTCAAGCTTATATGTTGACTGGTCAAAGCCAACAGTCTCGTGTGACTTCTCGGGCATATTAGCCCTGCTTTACGGCTGGGTAACAATTACTTTTCCTTAACTGGATGGGTTTAGGTTCTAAGTAGCATATAGCATCTACCCTTTACTGTGGATTGAACTTATCAATAGTATTAATCTAAAGTTGTAGTGTCTTCAAGAAGAATTCTCATGCAATCTGATTTACCTGGTTTTCCCTTGTTCTCGTAACCTTAGTTTACACAGCCGCGATCTTTGAAGCCTCCACCCAAATCTGAAGAACGAATGAGCAGTGCTGTTTGAGAAGCTTATATCCCATTTTTGGGGAGCTGTTGATTTGAATTCACTCGAGGTTTTATTGAAAGCCTGGACGAGTCTCCTTTATTTTGAATCTTTTCTGCATTATATTAAAATGCCCAGATTTTTACCAGTGAGCTATGGAACAAGTTTTGAATCGGCTTTAGTAATTCAAAAGCCTCCGAATATATTGCGAGGATTTAGGCAACATGTCATGTTTTGGAGCCGCAACCTGTTATATTGTGGACTCTTCTCAGGATTGACTAGATATAGGGGTTGATACTGTGTTGATAGAAAGCTATTTCGTAGTGTAGCACATGAGAGTCCATCAGGGCATAAATAATCTTGGGCTTATTTGTTTAAGCATATTTATGATCATTAACTCCAGTTTGCCTTTAATTCAGACATGTACTTTTGGTACTTCAAGATTATGTTTATCATTTTCCTTCGTGACTACTGTTTACCCAATGGTAGTCTTCTCTTCTATGTGATTTCCATAATTTGGCAAATCCTTGATTTGATAATTGCTGGTTGGCCAGTCAAAGAAACTTTTCGAATCTTGTCACCTCTCTGTTCTATCGTGCATGTGCTTGTTCCTTTTCTTAAACCATCCTGATTGGGTCTACTGATCTTTCAGCGTTGTTCCTTAGATTATAGCTTTGTTCATTATATATGTCCTTAGATTATAGCTTTGTTCAACGTGGGCTTTTATATTCCTAGTTAGCCTATCTCTTTAATCAACTTCTGGCTATTATAGTTTAACCTTTTGGGCATTGCTTAACATTTCACATGTCTTCTATCTCGGCAGAGATTCTATTATATAATAGCTGACATTGTCTTTCATACTCATTATCTGTGACTTGGTCACGGATGTTTTTATCCTTTATCATCACATTGCTGCTATGCCTTCAAATATTATAGGTTTTGTTTGAAATATAGAACATGATCATAGTCTTACATGTAACCCGTGGAGCGTATGCTAATGCTTTGGCTAGTGTTCTTGTTTCCCCATTTCATTAGCGATAGGGCTAAAAATTCTGGTAGTCGGCTTTTTGACCTGGTACCCTCACCATTACGAATGCTTGTTTCAGATTGTTAAGAAACTAATTAACCCATTAATATTTTTTTTCCGACTTTAGAACACTAGATTTGCGCTTAAAAAGATCTGTAGGCAGCAAATTTTTAAAATTATAAAGCCTAGGGCGTCCATCTTAGACTTGGGATGTGCTCTTGGTGCTGGTTACAGGTTGCTTGCCAGAACTTGGGTCCTTTGAGCAAGGGTGGGGCAGTTATTGGGGTTGACGTAAAGAACAGAAGGTGAAGTTGCCTTCATCTCATTGTGATGAACAAGTCCAAACAGTGTGTGGGGATGTTATGAAACTCAAGTTCGGACAGCTTAGAGCATTGTCACCTCAGGTAATGTGATAATATTTTAGAATTGGATGAACTGCATTTTTAATTGAATACTTTTGAGATTAGAATCCACTTGTTTATACTGTACACCTGGTTTTTCTACTTCTATATTATCAGAGTTGAAGCGTATCTGTGAAGTTTTATTGAACCGTTCTCATGATGGTAGTGCTATTTTCAGCATCGAGCAAGTAGCTGTAATTGTTTTCATCAAAGTTATGCATGTACATTACTTGCGCAACATTTTTCCTTACTAGAATTTAGTTCTATGAGGCTAGAAGAATAAATTGCCAGTAAACAGAGTATATTAAAAGCAAAGTATTTCCATCTATCAGACTTTCTTCCATCGAAGAAATCGCAAGTATTTACAAAGTTAAAAGACATTAATTGTTTGAGGGTTCCACTGCTTTACTTTAGGACAAAATAACTGAATTACAGATTATATAAGAATTGGGTTGCTTTACTTTAGGACAAAATAACTGAATTACAGATTACATGGGATATAAGGATCGAGTTGCTGATATGAGAGATTCATGATGAGAGCATGAATCTCTCCTATAGATTACATAACTCGGTTTTGTGGGATCTAATCCATCACACTGCACCAACAAACTTATGCTCTGTCATGTTACTCTATCCACTGCTTAAGACTGTTTCACTGGGACATTGAACAAGCTTTGATGATGACATGGATGTTTTTTTTTTTTTTGGCTGCATTCCATAGGGGGAAAACCATCTCCTTGGCTTTTGCCACATCCCTCAATGTTTAGTTTTGCTGGACCATATCTGGAAATATGATAACCTGTGATTTGGCTACAGAAAGGAAGAGCAGCTGCAGAATATGTCAGTTTCTGCAACCATGACACTTTGAACTGTTTTTATAAATAAACATAAAAGATATAGAAAGATGGACATTACTTCCTTGAAACTCTCCACCTGTAACCACTGTAGCTCATATATGGTTTTTATGCACAAATGATAGCATAGGATTGTGAAATGATGGCTATGGTAGGCTTCTAGGAGTAAATATAGGGAAAACTAAGGACAACAAAATGACAAAAAGAACTTATTTTTGAACATCAACAAAAATCTTGCCGACTCCTTATACTGTTGTCTGTAAGGCCTCAAAATCTTCTTCTAAAGACAACAAATAATTTCTTAATGTACGCTAACTTCACCAACTTCATCATAAAAATTGGCTAAATGATTTTCAATTTTAATTACATTGTTGCCAACAAATTGTGATAATTGGAAGCCACGTATTATACTTCTATGGCATGCTATGTGGGGATCCTTGGATTGGAGTGTAATAAATATTCTTTACATATGGCTGTTCTGAGCTTTCAACAAATAAAACTCTTATATTTCCAAGGATTTCAAGATTCTTATGCAAGGGAACTTGAGAACATCTCTTGATTCTCTTCCTAGAAACTTTCTCTGGATCAACAAATCTTGGAGAAAGCTTCCGGGAGGAACTCCTTGTATAGTATTTATGATGTGAAGTTTCATCTTGCAGACTCACCAGATGAGAGTTTTATAAAGATTTAGAGACACTTATCAAGTCTGTCAAAGCATTATCTTCTTGATTTCCAGGAAATGAACTTTTCCCCTGGCAATGAATCCAATTGTCACCACTTGATCTCACACCCTATGTGCAAAGGCTCCACCAGGTGAAAGGAAAAATGAGTCACCATTGCCACCTTTGCACCCTCTTCCCCACTTTCTGAGGAATTACAATCACCACCAGGTTGGCTTCCCTATTTTTATATATTCTTCAAGTGTATGGTGATTGACTTCTTTGTAATGGTATAGTTGACAATCCACTTAGTTTATTTTTATTCGATAAATATTGGTCTATATACATCAACCTATTCGAATGGGATGATAAGTATGACTTGTGTTTATGGGCTGAAAATGATCAGTGATGAAGGTACAATCTCAAGGTTCTGTTTGTTGTTTGGCAGACCGATTTGTACACACATATGGATCTGCTTTCATGAATTGTTTGTGAAATCAATAAGTACAGATTTTGTGTCTTTTTATAGATCTGATTTTAACCTTAGCAACTAGTGAATTTATGGCTGTAATGAATCATGAATTTTCAAATTTAGCAAGTGAAAGACAAATGGATAAGTGACAGGTTTTTTTTT
>APFE030390752.1:0-16000 GCA_000404065.3 Pinus taeda | reverse complement strand
AAATTAAAATAATTATTTTTCAGGCAGGAAATGCTATACACCCCACTATTGGGGTAGATTTCAAGTATAAATGGTTAGCATTTAACATTTAACAAATTTAATCTAATGTCAATATTTCCCCTAATTAAAAATTGATTTAATTATTATGTTTCAACAAAAATAAATTCATTATTGGTTTTGCGGAAGTTGATTTTATAGTCGGTTCAATTAAAAATTAATAATATTAGGTTAAAAGTGAGTATTTGAGAGTAGTTGTGCATATGCTATATGAAGACGTGAAAATCAAAATTTAAGCTTGAGCAGGCATTTCTGAAAGTTTTAGAAGCGATATCTAGGTCAAGCAAGATTGCTCATTGTCTCCTACGCTTTGTGGTTTACATATCGACAATCTTGAGGAGTGGTTAAATTCGCAAGGGGGTGACGGTATCCATTTTGGCAAGTATTTTATAACACTTATTTTGTATGTATATGACCTTATTATGATCACTAAATCTACTCTTGGTTTGCAAGAGCACTTACTATCCCTTAAGAATTTTGTAAAAGGATGGGGACACAAGTCAATATTAGCAAAACGAAAGTAATAGTTTTCTCTAAAAAAAGAAAACATAACCAACATAAGTTCTACTTTGGAGGCAACATTTTGGAAGAAGTTGTGGATTACAAATACCTCATAATTGACTTCAAAAAAATCTAAGCTCAGATGGTTGTAGAAATAAAAGAACTTTGGGCGGTTGGAAAGCATTTTATGCTTTTCAAAATAGGTGTAAAGAGGAAAAGTTATGGGACTGGAAAACCATTCAAACTCTTTTTGGGCTTCTAGTGATTCTCGTGATTCTCTATGGTTGTGAAGTGTGGGTGAGATATACATCTCACATGCAGTGGAAACAAATTGAGAAGATTCAGAAGCGTTTGATTACAAACAAATTCAAAATTAAAAATGTAGCTCTTTACTCTATCTTGTTAACTGAAACAAGGGCTACTCCTATTGAAGAAATTTCTATCGTGCGACTCATAAGGTATTTAAAAAAATTTGAGGAAATAGAAGAGTGCAGTTGGCCTAAGGTTGTCTTTAATGGCATATCGTGCAAAAAAAATAAGACTTGGATGCAGCAAAATAACAAATGGTTTAGTAAATGGGGTATTTGCTTGAACAAGTGTCTCATAAATAGTAAAGGGATAAAATATTTTGTTATGGATAAGTTACACAAGGGTACTTGGGATAAGGAGATAGGGAGAAAGAAAAAATACAATATTAAAGTGTGCAATCATACTCATAATCATCAACAAAAGGTGTACATAAAGGCCAATATTTCTTGGAGAGCCAAAATTCTTATTTCTCACTTAAGGACTAATTCTCATCAACGTTGTTGTGAAACAAGGTGTTGGAAAAGGCCAAAAGGAGTATGGGAGGAAAGAGTATATATTTTTTTTTCTTCCAGAAAAATGGAAATAGAAAAGCATTTCATTTTAAAATGTGACACCTTCAATGACAATAGGGAAAGTTATGCAGATATTCTGGCAGCTAGCTCTTGGGATAATCTATTTAGCAAGGGGTTTGTCAAGAAGCTAGGAGCGTTTATTGTGAGGTTTCACATGAAAATGGTCGAATACATAAACGTGATCAAGAAGAAATATGTCCCATAAGCTATCTTTAGCATTGTGGACATTATAATAATTTTCTTTCTTTCTTTCTTATATTAATGTAAACAATACTAGTTAATCATATTTCTTAATTTTATGTGGTGGCATTCCACAAAACAATATTTTATTAGTTGTTTTATTTTTGTGATAAAATCATTATGTATCTATATTTAGGTTAAGCAGAAGGCACTAGCTATTATGTAGCCCTTGTTAATTAGTGTTTTATATTAAATGAATAAAAAGAATATACATTACAAATTTTGATACCTATTTAATTTTCTTAGATATTATAATTTATTTGATTTATTTTTTTTTTTAACTATGTTCGATAAGTTGGCTTATTTTGGAATAGAAATTCCATAATTTTAATTTAATTTTTCATAATTGTCAATTCAATAGGTGGGAATTTAACCTCCATGGAATATTTTAGGATGTTGTTAGTAGTATATGTTGGAAATATTGTCACTGATGGCAAAGGAGTAGCACAAGGAACAACAAGCAAAGGAGTAGCAAGGTAAGTAGGTGCAAGGCACAAAGGAGCCGCAAATACATTGATGGTTTGATATAACATTGATGTTGGCATGTTGATGGCTTGATGTTTATGTTCATGGAATGTTGATGGCCTGATTCTTGGATAATGTTGTAGAGATTGTTTAATGAATAATTTGCGGTGACGCTAATTTGTTGTTAAGTGAATTGCTGTGATGCAAAGGCAAGACTCAATGGTAGGAAAGACAAGACTCCATGACAATAAAGGAAAGACTCCATGACAGCGAAGGCAAGATTCCATGACAGTGAAACAAGACAAGACTCAATAAGGTTGACGAAATGGCATGAAGAAAAGATGAATTTGATCATATATATGGCTTTAGAGAGTGAATGTTGGATACATGTGCTCACAGTATTTTCATATGTTGTGTGCATATTGTTTAAATTGGAGAATTCTTGCAGGTGTTGTGGTGGAATAATGTTGTTTTTTCCACTATGTTGGTATTGATGCACCTAATCATTATATATGGTTGAAATAATATGTGGTGCAGCAAATATTTATTTTATAATTATCAAAATATGAAGAATTTTGAAATGAATGAGTGGAAAGAAAAGAGTCAAGCCTATTCACTTCATATTCTTATGTGGAATACAAACAACCAGCAAATTATGTTTATAAAAGATGTTGTTTTCGGAAGCATAATGTGGTTAGAGAGTGGGAGAATGTGGAAGAGTTTATTGAGGTATTATGCATTAGTCACCTGGCACATTTGAAACTTACGTGAAGTAGAATTGAAGGGAAGAACATGTAGAAATTAAGGTGGATATATGTATAATTTATGACCAGGTAAACTAAACATTATTATTTCTTGTTTTCATCAGGGGGTTGTAGTCCCCTTTCAAGTTGAGGCTTGATAAATATCCAATTGGAGTTGTTTGAAGTAGGAGCCTCCTATGGGTTGTAGCCGACATAAAACATATGGGAGTGAGCTTCCTTGCATGTTGCAACTTGCAAAAAAACGGAGGCAGCAACCTCCTGTAGGTTGGAGCCAACAGAAAATCAGATGTAATAAGGAATAGGAGCTTGACTTTGCATCACAATAATAATAAAATCATGGCGTTCTCTCTTTATGGGTGTCCACATATATTTGGTGCAAATATGTGTTGTTATTATGTAGTGATGTGATGTTTTGGTTTTCTTATTACTTGTTCTTCACATACTCAATCTACTGGTCATTATTTTTTAAGTTTATCATGTAATATTTCAGTTAATGATATCAATGAAAATAATTTTAATGTCCATGAATATACTAAACTGATCTCCCTGCACCTCTCCATTATTCAAGTTTTCTTCCATTAGTATCAGAGCGGGTTCCTTCTCTATAAGCCTAACAGCTTGAGGGCAGGTCCAGTTGAGTCATGGACTACCAAAGTGTACCTATGCTGAGCACAGAAGACCTTCATGAATGGACAGATAAGGTTAAAACAAAACTAAAATATTATGAACTTGGTGTATGGAAGCTTGTATGTGATGGTTACTGCAAAGACTCTCTCTTTTTGCAAGAACAACATTGGAATGCTAAGGAAAAATGTGTTATGTATAACAATATTCATAATAAGGATATTGATACAATAATTTATTTAACTTCTCTAAAATAAATATGGGATGGTTTGGAGCTCATACATGAAGAGACTAGCAGCAATAATGTAAAGAAAGGAAAGAGAAAGAGGAAGGAGAAAAACCCTTGTCAAAAGGAAAGTTTTCAATTAAATGAAACCTTTACCTATGTGAATGTGTAACACCCTCTAGGGTAATTTTCATATAAACAACATATTAGGAATAGATTTACAATAAGCATATCAATCATCCAAATCCATATATAAATCAGTATATTTGCACATGAAAATCAAGTGAATGAATTTTTCATTAAAAATGAAATTAACCAATAGGTGATGGGACTACCATGTTTGAGAAACATAAATAGGTTGAATAGCTTAAAAAAATCCCATCACCAAGAATAGAAAAATCTCCTCTACTAGGGGGGCAGTTGTAACAACTATACCAAACTCTCAAGCTCTTAGGTAGAATTGAGGTAGTGTGCTTACCAAGTTTGAGTTTCCTATTAGAGATCACCAAGGACATGACCCAATGGAGAGAATCCATTTATTTGTACTTCCTACTTTCTAGGGTACAATTATAGAAGATTTAGATACATTTATTTTTTGAATTTGACAACTTCTGTAGGAGTTATAATTACACCACCAATGAACAAAAACTAAAATTATTTCTAGCTACACTAAAGGGAGTTGGACTTAGACGGTTTACGAGAATTGGTGGAGCATTCATTACCTCCTTGGATGGGATGAAAAGGACCTTTATATAGAATTATTAGGACTACTATCATTCTAGAGATCAGAGAGATGAACTATTTAGGATCACCCAGACATTGGATGAAAACTTAGAAGAGTATGTTGAGCACCTTCAGTATAATTTGCAAAGATCTTAGCATAGTAATTTGGACAAGGAAATAGTTAAAATAGTTCTTATTAGAGGAATGCAGGATGATTTCCTTTATATGCTAAATCTCTTGGGGAAAGGAGATATATTCAAGGAATGTTATGATCAAATTTCCCAACTTTTTCAAAGTAGTTCCAGAGGATCAATGAGAAACAGGGCCATGACATTTGATACTTCTAATATGATTCTAAAGACAAACAGTAATGGGGAAACACAAGAATAAATTAGAAACCTTGCGGAGAATTCTAAAACTAACATTTTGAGCTTGATGTCCTCTTAGTTTGGTGTGTTTCATGCAAATCAGAAACACATAGAAGTAGAGAAAGTTCTAACTATATTATACTCTAGGTGCACGGAGAAACATCCTCTAAGGGAATGCCCACTTAACAGATTCAACATATGTGAGAAGGATCATTACATATAATATTTTGCCTCAATACCTATATTAAACACTATCTAAGAGGAGACATGAAAGGATATTGAAGAAAAATATTTTATTGACACTAAGAAGCCCTATCATTCTAGGTCATCAAGTATGTTGCAAGAACCCATCTCTTCCTTTAATTCCTAGTTTGTTATGTATAGTCCTCAACGAATTCCCTAGAAAATGAAATATTCAATGTTATAATGGTCCTCATCCCTCTTAATTATAATGTTATATCTCACCTTTTAAATAAAAAATTTGTTAATTTATTGAGTACAATTTTCAACCCTCTCATCTATCGCATCTTGGAAAAAGGGTTAAATTTTTCCTTAGCTACAAGAAAAATCCCTATTGAATACATTATTGTAACATAGAATATGGGATTAAAGACCCGCCTAGAAACATTAAGAAGTTTATCATATAGGATTGTGTTGTTGTTCTAAGGAAATCTAGACCTCCCAAGAGTAACATTAGCAAACCTAAGTTCTTAACGCTTAAATCCTTAAATGATAAATCAAATAGTGTTTTTCTAAAACATGATAAAGTTGGGTTTGTTGTAATCTTATATAAATTTGAATATATGAGAAAATGGATAGATCACCTCTCTAATAGTAAAAGAGAAAAAAATCTCAATAAGAATCCTATTAAAAAAATCTTGGAAGAGGTCTCTTATGCTATTACATCTAGTAGTACCCTTAAACCCCTTAGAAAAAATATTATTGAGAGAAGCCCACTCACACCAAGGATCTATGGGTTTCCCAAGATACATGAGTATGGGCCCCCACTAAGACCCATTTTCAATACAATAGGTGGGCCCACTTATCTTCTTGCTAAATGCTTAGCCCAGAAACTCAAGACCCTTGTTGGGCTCATAGAGTCCTACATTAAGGAATTTTCATCCATTCTGAATGAACTAAAACATATTAAGCTAGATCCTAGGGATACTTTCATGAGCTTTACAATTGTCTCTCTTTAAAATATATCAATCACATTATTAATCCTGACACTTCCAAATTGGTTGGTATCTACCTACCTCTACCTTTTTCCTCTTCCAAGATAAATTCTATAAGCAAAGTTGGGGATTTTCCATGGGTTATACACTCTCCCCTATAGTTTATAACTTGTTCATGGAAGATTTTGAAACCAAGGCTTTGGATTTTCCTCAATTTCACCCCAATATTTGGAAGAGGTTTGTCAATAATACCTATGTCATTTCGCCCCATGGTTGGGACAAGTTAGACTTGCTTTTCTAGCATATTAATTCTCAATCTGATTCCATTAAATTCACAAAGGAAGTTGAGGTATATGGTATCTTTCCTTTACTTGATGTTATTATATCTAGGATGGGAGATGTTTCCATGCTACACCAAGTTTTTTGTAAAAAGACTCACCGGAAGAAATATCTTCATGTCTATTCTTATCATTATTTGGTGCAAAGATTTTGAGTTGTTCACACACTAGCTACCCATGGTTTTATTATTTCTGATGAGAGTCACTTGGATAATGAGAAAATCCATCTCCTAATTTTTTTTTTTAAATAATGACTATAGAAAACACCATGTTCTCATATATTTTTAAAAACCTACTAAGGGACCTACAGTTAAAAATGAACCTGAGGACTAGGTTACCATTTTTCAACTTTCCTTCATCCATGAGACCACTAACAAGATTGCTCGTATTTTGAAGAAGCATAAGGACTTCACCACCTTCAAGATACTTAACACGATTTAGAGCTCCCTTAGATCTGTCAAGGACCTAGTGGACATTAAAAACATGAAAGTTGTTTACTTAATCCCTTGCTCCTGTGAGACGCTCTACATTAGGGAGACTAGCCACTCCATCAATCAAATAATTTAGGAGCACACAATTGACATTAAGCATAATCATTCATGCTCTTCATCACTAGCTAATAATGCTAAGAGACCCAAACACCATGTTTGTACTGAGGATTCACAGGTCATTTCTAAGACTGATCACTTCCACCATAGGGAGTTGAGGGAGACCATCAAAAGTGAGAGAAAGGTGAATAATATCAACAAGGATGATGGTTGAAAATTAAGTAGCAATTGGATTCCCTTCTTTCCTTCGTGATCAACTTTAGTTTTCCCATTTTTTATCATCTACTCAAGTCCTATAAGACATAATTCCAGGTTTTAAAATATTTAAATATTTAAAAAACAATTTTCTTTAGTATCTCATTAATATAAAAACATATAAATTTCTTATAATAGAAAATTTTCTTTTTATTAATAATTTTCATATATGTAGAAGTCATAATTCTTAACTATATGCATATTATATGGAAATATAAAATATATTAAGCACTATAATATATATTAAATAGTGGATATAAGAATATATGACCATTACATATATTTGTTTTAATAATGATTTGTAAAGATAGACTTAAATAAAAATATTAAGATATATTTTTAATATAATAATATTACATAAATATACTTTATAAAATTATAAAATATTATTAATAATATAATAAATAATAAACCTAAATATGTTTTTTAAATAAATAGCATATTCGCATAAGATAAAAAATATATTAAATAGCCCTATATTATATATATATTATATAATATATTAAAAAAGTTGGTTAGAGTGCTTTTATTACTCGTTAAGACAACCCCATTAGTAATATCTCTTTTATTCACTCTTATCTTATCAGTTTACATAATATATATCTTTAATTTAATTAGTTATAGATTATAAAATGTCAAATTTTAATATTATTTTATAAAATATTATATATTATTTATTGGTTAAATTACCATAATTATTAGTTTATCGTAACAAATATTAAGTTTTATAAAATATCAATGATTATTTTTTATGTTTATATTTTGAATATTATGTATTTCTATTATTAAAATTTCAAGTAGACCACATTTTTCATCTTCATTCTCATAATGGACCACATCAATTGGTTCCAATTTCTTGTCAACTAGGAACACAACTCTCACAATAAGAGCCTTTGTTTCTAGGACCTATTTATTGTTCTTTGCCAAGACATGTTTCTTTTTCAATCGTTGAAATAACGTCTACTCTAAATCCAACTACTACACAATAAACCTCAAGCTTGATCTGGAATACACAAGCACTAAAGCAGTTAAAGAGAAACAACAGGCAAACATATAAACACAACAAGTTTAATAAGGAGTTCACCCAATACTCTTGGGTTACGTCTCCTCGTCCAACCTTCAATGACGGCGCCTCTATTATGTTTTCAAAGCAGAGTTTTTACAACAATGAACTCAATTTGAGTCTCACTCAACATATATAAATTAGTAAGACCGAACTTGGATCCCCCAAGTCTCTCGAGTACGCAGACTCTCCTTACTGAGACTCATACATGATAGGCATATACAAACTCTCTGACTCTCTCTAGCTCTGTGTAGCTTGATGCTGCCTTTGCTTCCACAGGTCAGCTTGACTTCTTCATTGTTCTCTGCTTTTAGCTTTCTCAACTCGCATTTTGTTTTTATACTTCCCCTTCTCTCTCTGCCATTTCGTGTCTCTAAAGCCAATATGCTTTTTGAATATTCGTTTCCGCTTCGTGGCTTTCTAGTTCTCATGCCTCTGTCCATTTCAATTCCTTTGATCTGTGTCATCATCACTATGTAATGCCTCTCAGGGAGGTGGGAACCTATTTCATAACAAACTGTGTGTAAGTTCTCTTGAAAATGTTTGAATAGTTGTTAGTTCCATTTTCTCCAAGATTTGCTCATGAAATACGAATCTTTACCAACTCATCATCCATGCCGAACTTCAAAACATATATAACTCAGCCTATTTACCCCATTGAATCTGGTCATCCATCGGATCACATTTCCATCGTTGATCTGGAGCCTCCAAATCCTTACGGTATCCATCCATAACGGGCGAGTAAGTAGCATGACATTTACTCGTCCAATGTGAGTGGTTTTCTCTCTCTTCCGCCGAACATGTGGCGCCTAGTGTGTTGCATCGGGCGGGACTCGGTTGAAACCGCGTATTGCTTGAAGCCCTTCCAATATCTTGTCGGTTTTCATGTGGGACCTGCCTCTGGTAGAATCAGTGTGATATTCGTACAATTTTATGACTTTTTGGTTCTGGGTCACTCGGGGCTTTTCTTTCCCCCATTTCTCAAAAAGACCTCCCATTTTGCCAATTCGTGATAGCACGTGTTACCATGGTCCAACGGTCTGCGCACTTGATCGACTGTCCTCGTTGCTCCGTGCTACTAACAAGTTAAAACTATTCCGAAGATATTTCTGATAAGCTTGACCTTTGTAAGTCTTTGAAACTTTGGCATGAATTTTTCAGAGTTATGGAAACTTAGAGAGTGTTTTAGGTTCCAATTTGGATCACGGCCTTCCTACTTAAAAAGCTTTTGGACTACCAAATGTTGTTTTTTATGCATCCATCAAGTGAGGGTATAGATTCCTCGCTTTCCCAATCTCTATCCATTTTGCATTGCTTGGTTTTGAACCTTTGAGCCCAATCCTAAGGTACTCAACATCCCCTCTATGTGTAGTTCTCACCTTCTTGTCTAGAATTGTATCTTCCTGTAATTCATTAAGTTATTCAGGCAATAAATAATTAATATAAGGCAATTGACTCTACTCTTCGAGATCTTCAATCAATGAAGGTTCAAATAGTCTCAAGCTATCTGCATTGACAACTGAGTAGATGTGCATGTAAGCTGGTAAATCAAGGCGAAAATCATTCTCACCAATTTTCTCAAGTATCTTGAAAGGTCCATAATTTATTGGCTTTAGCTTCTTACCTTCACCTTGCATTCTATCTTTGCTAATATATAGCCAGACTTGATGACCAACTTGGAAACTATGCTCCATCCGATGCTTATCACGCCTTGCCTTGTACTTGGCTTGGCTCTTTTCTAGTTGTTCCTATACTGCCTAGTGAATCTCTTGTATTTGTTCAATGAACTTGGCTGCCTTGTCCACATCACTATGTCCATCAACTGTTATGTCTTTACCAAAGGCAAAATCAAAGGGAGACCTTGGTGTGAAACCAAAACAAGTCTCAAAAGGAGATCTATGTGTAGAATAATGTTTAGCTCACTTGTAAGCATGTTGTACATAACAAAAATGTTCATCCCAAAGCTTGGGATGCTTGCTGCAATAGCCTCTGAAAAACTGAATCACTATCTTATTGACCACTTCTCTTTAGCCATCTCTTTGTGGATGAAACGTTGTGCTCTTCTTCAGTCTGGTGTCCATCAATTACCACAAACATGACCAAAATATCCCAACAAATTGGGTATCTCGATCAGACATAATGGAAGTGGGTAATCCAAAATGAACCCATACGTGCTAAAAGAACAACTTTGCAGTTTGTCCAGCTGTAATCTGTTTGTTACAAGGTATTAAAATACACATTTTGCTGAACCTATTCACAACAACATATAAATAGTCGTGCCCTTTTCTAGATTTATGCAGTCCCCCAAGAAAGTCCATGGAAACACTTTCCCAAGGATGAGAAGGAACTGGTAGTGGAGTGTACAAGCCTATTTTTCTATTTTTGGGCTTGCTTTTAGCACACATGGTACATCTTCTTACATATCTAGAAAATGTCTCATTCATTTTTGGCCAATAAAAAAATCTTTGCAGCTATGCAATTGTTTTACTTACACCAAAGTGACCTGATATTAGAGAGGTGTGTGCTTCTTGAATTATCTTTACTCCTTCAGTTTGTGGAATACATAATTGTTAGGTCCCTATACTACTAGTGTAACCCTTTATTATCATTAGCACAACCTCCTTATTATATTGTTGTGCCCATGTAGTCCCCATATTATTATTATTGTGCCCCATAGAAGCCCACTATTGTTATTATTTTGCGCTTACATTATTATTATTATGTGGACTTTGATTATATGATGACTCCTTAGACTCCTATATATAGAAAGGACGCCTTGTAATTTGTATCATCCAAGAACTATTCATTTGTGTAATGTAAAGGAGGTTTCCCCCTCGAAGATGCTGAATTCTAACGCATTGATCTATGTTTTCTATCTTTTGTGAGCTAGTTTCATAACATTTGGTATCAGAACTTTGGATTCTAGGGTTTCACTGCTCCAAATAAGTCATCGTGGCATTTTCGCTATAACTTGTTTTCTACGCCATTTCCAACGCTAAAAACCAAACCATTTGGGTTGAAATCGGTCTGAACCTTGGCTCCAAATTTCAGAGCCTTTCATGCTATATTTGCGGAGATATGATATGAGGAAGTTGGCCTTTTTGCAGACTCTCAAATTACATTCCAAACAGGTGACCTGGGGAAAATAGTCACAATGTTTGTTTTCAGCATCAGATTAAAATTTCATAAGTTACAGAAAGAGGATGGACTGTAGCTTCCTGTGTATAGTTTTCATATCCTAAGGTCAAAACAGTGACATGTGGCACTTCATACAAGTTCGCTCTTCTAGAAAGATATATAATTAGGTCATCTTAGGAGATTGTGCATAACTCTTTCTTGGAGAATATAAATTCGATCAGACTGATGGCATTGGAAAGGGGAAACAGGAGGCTATTGCAGGTCGCAATTTCAGAACATAAATATTCAAAAATATAGAGTTACAGTCGTTTCAAGATCGAGTTCCTAAAATCACGAAAAAGCGAGATGAGGAAGTTTGATGGCAAGGATCTGGTAAATTGGATACTACAGATGGGGAAATATTTTGATCTACATGGTGTACCACTATTACAAAAGGTATGTATTGCATGTTCATATTTAGAACAAGATCAATTTTTATGGTATAAAGGGATTTGTTCTCGTAAGAAACTTGTTACACGATCAATTTTCAGTGAGGAAATTATAGCACAATATGATAATAAAAAGTGCAACACCTTTTTTAAAGCAACACCAGTTTCATAACAATAAATTTCCAAAATGATACAAGAGTTGGCCCTTAACATGATAATCTAATTCTTCTACTTGTTTGCTGCATCCTTAAAATCTATTACTTTAGCATACTTTTCAATGTAGCTTTCATGCAATATTGAATTATGCTTAAGTATAGTAGATGCATTTATGATTGGTCTAGACAACATATCTACAACTTTATTGTGTATGCCCTTTTTATATCTAATGACAAGATGAAACTGTTGTAGAAAGCCCATCCACCTATAGTGTCTTGATTGCTGCAACTTAGTTTTGGAGTGTAAATATTGAAGTGGTTGATGATCATTATGTATAGCTATCTCTTTGCCCATTAAATAATGTTTCCACTTTTTCACACTTTGTACTAATGCATACAATTCCTTATCATATGTGGGATAATTAACTATTGTAGAATTAAATGTCTCAAAATGATAACATATGGGTTTACCGTGTTGCATCAACACTTCTCCCATGCCATAGTCACTAGCATCTATTTCAATCTCAAATGGTCTTTGAAGATCGGGCAATGCTAGTACTAGTAGTGTACTAATCTTTTCTTTTAAGGTGTTGAAGGATTTCTACTATTTTCCTCCGCACTGAAACACCTTATTCAATCCGGTTAAAGCATGTAAGGGAGGTACAATCAAGGAAAAGTTAGCAATAAACTTTCTCCAATACTGTGTTGCTCCTAAGAAGCTTCTAACTTCTGCAGCAGATTTGGGTTTAAGCCAGTTTACAATGACTGCAACCTTAGAGGGATCTATCTTCAATTCACCACCCCCTACAATATGACCCAAATAATTCAAAGATGTTTTGCCAAATTCACATTTTTGAGAATGTCATCTAAATATAAGAATGTCATCTAAATATACAATGACAAAATCACCAATAAAAGGTATGAGTACATCATTCATTACTCTCATGAATGTAGCAAGAGCATTAATTAAGCCAAAAGGCATAACTAACCACTCATACAATCCCTGCTTTCTTTTGAAAGTAGTTTTCCATGCATCTTGTTCTGCAACTCTAACCTAATGGTAGCCACTATGTAAATCCAACTTGAAAAAATAAACAACTTCTTTTAACGGATCTAATAGATCATCTATGCGAGGAAGGGGATAACTATTTTTGTCATTGTCTTATTCAGTGCTCGGTAATCAATACACATTCTCCATGAGCCATCTTTCTTTCTCACCAAGACAATAGGAGACCCACATGATGATGTGCTAGGTCCTATGAACCCTTTCTCGAGCAGCTCTTGTACCTGCTTCTTGATTTTTTCATTCTCTAAAGTAGACAACCTGTACATTCCGATGTTAGGCAATGGAGCATCTTGTTGCAAATTAATATCATGTACTATTTCCCTTTTGGGTCGCAGACTTTTAGGTTCTTGAAATAGTAGATCATATTCTGAAACAACTTTTTCTAAATCAGCTTGTGGTTTAGCATTACAACCCTCAAATATACTAGTTTTATCAAGTTTCTTTTCCTTTACAGCCATCAGTAAAAATTGTTTGCATGAATTTACAATTCTTTTCGTCTGCCCTGAATTTATGAGAGTATAATTATTCTTGAGTTTATGAGCTCTTACAATATATTTGACTCCATCTTTAATGAGCTGAGTTTGTTTTCAACTCTATAGAAAATAGCTGTCCTATCATATAAGTAACTACTTCCTAAAAAAAATCCACATACATCCAAAGGAACTATATCTAACTCAACCTCATCTACAAATGTTGACCCAAAAGAAAACTTAAGTTTACATTGTCTAGTTACTTGTAGCTTTGTTTTATCACATAACCAACCTAATGGATATGGCTTCTTGTGAGGTGTGGTTAGTAATCCCAGTTTCTTTACAATCACTTCAGAAATTAAATTTACTTGTGAGCCACTATCAAACAAAGTATCAATCTTTTGATGCTTGGAAATAACTCAAAAATGAAAAAGCTCATGCCTTTCCCTCTCATTTTCTTCATTATTAGTAGATTTTGTAGAATTACTAGTAGATGCTTCAGAATTTTTGCCTTTTATACCTGTGGCTGCGATTGTTGTTACATATTCTGAGTCTGACCCCAAATACTTTTGAATAGCTGTAACAGTCTTCTTCTTTTTTCCATCGAACTTCTTGGGTCTCAGCTCTGGATGCAGGATCCAACAGTGTTGATCGTCATGTCCATCCTTCTTGCAGTGAGTACATGAAGGCTTTGTCTTTTGTATAGCATTTGTCTCCCTACCTTTCCATTGTTGTTTTCTCCTTTCCTTGATTTTGCTTGCAGTGGGTTTTGATGATCCCCCGACTTCTGAGTTCAGATTCTTGCCTCTAGTCTCTAGATGTGTAGCCTGAACAGATACCTCATCTATGCTAGTGGGATTAAACATGAGAATGGTATGTCTTAGATAACTATGTTGACCACCTATGCACTTCAGCAGAGTTTAGGTGAGTCTAAAGAAATTCCTATAATCAAAGCTCTATTCCTAAATTATTAAGTGTAGCCTTGTACACTTTGCCCTTTTAATTGGTGAAGAGTTTGCCAACTCATCATGGCTTGCTGCATATAGGCTAGTGGATAGAATTGCTTTTTATATGTAGAAACAAATTCACTCCAGGCAAAAAGAACTTTTCCATGCTTATTCATGTCAACTTGTGTCCTTCCTTCCCACCATACCAAGGTGGTGCCTCCAAAGCATAGGCTGGCCAGCTGAATCTTATTTTTGTCTCAGTCAATGCTCTACACCATAAAATACACATTAATCTGTCTAATCTAATTATCCAGCTTCTCTGCATTCAACTCTCCATCATATATCGGTAAATCAAACTTAACATCTAATTTAATAAAAGATGTTTTCTTTTTATTTTCAGGGCTATTAGGAGGTGTGGGTGACTTTCCTTCTTTCCCTTTTACTTTAGAATGGTAACGGAGGAGACATTTTTCTACACATTTATTTTGTTTGGAGTTTGTTGAATTTTATTCTCTACCTTTCTTAAATCCTCTATACATTTTCTCCACCATGGATCTCATGGTCATGAAACTCTCCATGAATTGGGAGTCTGATTCCAAGGGACTTTCTTCTGAAATTTTCACCTTAAGGTAGACTCTTCCAATTTCCGGATTAGCTTCAACCAATTCTTCTTCTCCTAATTTAAGCTTTGATCTAGTTAGCATTCAACAGCAAAATCCAGCACAAGCTTGTCTAACCATAATAACCTAGAGCTCTGATACCACTTGATCTAGAATTGATCCAAGACAATTAATTAAGGTATTATAGACTCATGTGCATGGATGTGTCTATGTTATTTTATGCAACGGATAGATAATATTGTGAAATACATAGACGCTGAAGCAGTTAAAGAAGACACAACAGGCAAACATATAAATGCAACAAGTTTAATAAGTATTTCACCCAATACTCCTGGGTTACATCTCCTGGTCTAGTCTTTAGTGATGGCATCTCTATTATGTTTTAAAAGCAGAGTTTTTACAACAATGAGCTCATACATGACAGGCATATACATAGGAGTTCACTTGAACCTCTAAAGCCTTCTCTAGAGTACACAGGCTCTCTGTCTCCCTTTGGCTCTATCTGGCTCGATGCTGCCTTTGCTTCCGCGGGTCAGCTTGACTTCTTCTCTGTTCTCTACTCTTATATTTCTCATCTCACTTTTTGTTTTTCTGCTTCCCCTTCCCTCTTTGTCCGTTCGTGTCTTTAAATCCAATTTGCTTTCTGACTATTCATTTCCACTTCCTGACTTTCTGGTTCTCCTCCCTCTGTCAATTTGAATTCCTCTGTTTTGTGTCATCATCACTGTGTAACACCTCACAGGGAGGTAGGCACATGTTTCATAATGAACTAAGTGACAATTCTGTTGGAAATGTTTGAATGGTTGTTAGTACCATTTGCTCCAATATTTTCTCGTGAAACACAAATCTTTGCCAACTCATCATCCATGCCAGACTTCAAACCTTATACAATTCGGCCTATTTACCCTATTGAATCCAGCCATCCATCGGATCACATTTCCACTGTCT